>CM068306.1:34052637-34115137 GCA_034768735.1 Schistosoma mekongi
TGATGATAACTGTCTCACTGTTGACAAATCTGAACTCCACCAGTCACGACTTCTCATTAGAGCTTCAGGAACATCCTGAAGTTAGTCACTAGTGAGCTCATTATTATAATTCAATTGAGATGGTTATTTTTGTGGATACTGGTAATTTAGTTGACTGAATATATCACTGATTGATGTTGTCGGGGTATCATTGAAAACCATCAACCCGAAGCCCCTGGTGTGGAATCTATGGTGCCCACTGCTGAGGAGTTCCACACTAGGATGAAACAGCTGTCCAGTACTCCCTGGTTTTAAGTGGTACCCTGCCAACATCAATCTGTAATATATTCTGTCAACTAAGTACCAATATCCACAAAAGTAACCATCTCTTTTGATAAATATTTTCCTTGTGTTTTTAGGTAGAGAATTTTCTTTTTCATTATACATGCACGTTTCATAATTAAGTTTATATAATTTGAAATTTTATATTTAAATTAACTGTCCACATTTAAGACCTTAAGGTTTTATGTTCAATTTGATTGCTTCAGTTCAATTAGTATCTAATGTTTCATAATTCAAGGTGCAGACTGCTAAAGAGTCTCTGTAAAGATTGAAGTAGTTGTGCTCAAATAATTCTGTTATAAATGTCTATTTGTCAAGCAAATAAAACTCATATATGAAAAAAATTTCACAATAACCTAATCATACTAAATATTGTCTGTATTTACCTAACTTCATAATTAATCACATATTGTGTAATTCACTCTGTCTATCATTATTTTAATTGATACTTGGTATAATTGTTGTATTGTTTAGTAAAAGAATCACAAGATATCTTATTTGTGATGATGAATCGGACAAATTGTATGGTTATTTCACTCACTTCATCTACACTCTTATTTCCATCATTATTCGAGTTTTAATTTTAATTGAATGTATTTTCAATCTCTTGGCCGTATACAAATCTACTTGATAAATAAACTTATGGAAATCTTGATTATGTTTTACTCATTCAGATTTATTTGCAAAATGTTAGATGTTGTTTATTAATTACAAAGATTTGATAGAATAATTCAATAATCTACAATTTTTAAGGACCTACATTGAAAAACCAGAGACAAGGTCAATGGGTAATGTGTTAGAATATTAGTCATAGAAATAATATCATGTAAATGCTTAAATACTGGTCAAGTTCTGTAAAAACTCCATATCAAACAAAGGATAACGAAAAGCTAATGTATATTCGTCCTATTTGTTATATTCTTTATTACTATGTTGGTAATTAACGTATAACTAGTTCATTCTCAGGGAATTAAATATCTCAATGTTTTAATTTAAATTATTGATAATTGATTTTGTTGGGTGTAGCAATTATCCACGAGAGCATTGAGTAACGGTCATGCTGCATCATAAATTGGCTAAAGCTGAGAATGTAAGTCTTTGTATTTTGACTTAATAGTCTAAAAGTAGTATATTCTTCTCAACACAGCAAAATGTTGAGTTTAATTCTAACCTCAATCGTAGACGCTCTTCTGTAAAGATTTAGGGAGAAAGATAATAACAGCATTTCTTTTTCCTTGTCCTTAGGGTTCCTCCAACTGATGTAAGTTCCTACTAAAACTTGTCATCACAAAACGATTTAAGGACTAACTTACATGTTTATATTGTTAATGTTTGCTGTAGGGCAATTAAATATGTGTATGCAGGCTTTCTAAAATATATTTAGGATTGTTATAAGGTTGATATCGCATGAAGAACAATATGTTTAGATTTCTTCATTTCTAAATTTACAACCTTTGAGGTTTGAATATATTTTGATAAACGTTGATATGCAGTACTTATTAAATCACTTGCTAATAATCTTTCTAAATTCCTATTTTCAGCTTCACCAGTTATTGTCAAGTGGAATCGATTTTTGAGCGGAAAATTTGCAACATGTCACTCATCGGGTATTCGTACCTGGGACTTGCGAGTAAGCTTAGTCGAAAATGTTTTGCCTAAATCTTTTTTATTGGTTCTTCTGTTACAGTTACTTTTTCAGACTATTAGATCATAGGTGTTTTAACAAGATACTTCGTATGTAGTAGGTTCATCTGGTGGGTAGTGTTCAGGTTGTATGTAAGTTTCAATTCAGAGTAATCATGCAATTAACGCAGTTGTTGGCCTTCACAGACTGCTATAGCCAGATTATTTCTTATATTTATCAATTCGAAATCTATCTCAACATGGACAACCGATTTAAGTGAGAATTTTTCAGGTTTCAGGTTACTTACTACAGCAAGATGGAAATATCACGAGCCCGTTACATTGTGAAAAGACCAATTGGCAAGCAATGATTTGTTTGGTGTAAACAGAGTTTGTCATACAATATTACATACCTTGCTTCCAAGCATCAATTTGCACATCCTCCGCGTTCTCTGGACTGTGTCGTTTATTAGCTTGCTTCTCTTAGTTGATCTCGATTGTCCTCTGTATTTTAATCAAGCTTTACTTCTTGCCACCTCGCAACTCGCCTTGTATGCTGTTTACTGATTATTCCTGATTCCCTCTGACGCTCTGCTACCTACTACTTATTGATGACCTTATAAGTAGTATCCACCACAATATCACTGATTATTAGTCTAATCCATGTATAGAGATGTAGATTTAAGATAATGGAAATATATTGAAAAAATATATGTGTTAATGACTCTGAGTCTCATGAAGCGAAAGTAAGCTGAGGATATATTTGTTCTGTATCTGCTGAGTTATGTATATTCTAATCCCTGATTTTTGTTTCTAATCCTTGACGCGCTTCGTTGTTATTTTTAAAAACCCTTACTTTTTCATTAGCTTTTCTATTTTATCCCATTATGAAGCCTAGTAGCTTGAACCTATGTGACGTTGTTGGAAGCCATATCTTACAGTAGAAATTCTAAATAAGCATATATAAGATTAAATTAAATTGGAGTAATATATTGTATGCAATAACTTATTATTTGAATGGATTGTCAATTACTAATTATCGTTTTATTTTAATTTGTTAACCCAGATTAGTGTTCCAGAACAATATATCTCTGTACAAGCAGATCATATTCGTGATTTTGATTGGTCGCCTCAAAATGTCAATCAATTAGTGACAATCAGTGAATATTCTGAAATGCGTTTATGGGATATTGAGAATCCTTCATATCCACTGAAAAAGGTTCGATTGCATGAAATTAAATTGAAGAAGGTGATATACACTGTAAGTTCAGTAGGGAATTTTTTAATTTTTTAATTGACTTTAATTCATGGTGTTTACATTTCTGAATTAGTTTATACTAAACGCATTCACCCTCATCATAATTTACTAATTAACTGACATATCATTGTCTAGTTTATTTGTAGTTTCATGAGTTGTGATAAATGTTTATCGTATTATGACTGATGATGATACCTGATTTACAAAGTCTAGATTTGAGTTCATACCTAGACAAGGCATCTGTCAAGTGGTCTCTAGTTTTCAATAGTACTCTGACCGAAGACAATCCTTAGCGAACGCAATCTACGAAGTCTAAACCCACTGACTGAATTGTTAAATGTGGCATATTGGTCACAGTAGAACTCGCTGGCCAAGTAAAAATCTTTTTATAACTTTGCAGTTGTGTAAAATGTTGTTTATTATCCTTTGATAATTACAGAAACCAGTTATACTACTTGTTATTTCAAACTTCACTTACAAATAGTTATTGTTAAGTAGTTGCAGTCTGCTCACAGTTGATTACACAAATTATTATGATACACGTCGTGCGATGACTTCATGCTTGAAGTAGATAGTTTACAATGATGAGATTTTTAACTATGACTCACCTATTTCAGTTTTGACACCCTGGTTGTATTACTATTCGTCACATAAATTTCAGTTTAAGGTAGAGTTTAATAACTCTCACTTCGATGAAACGTCCAAACTAAATATTCTTGATTATTACTATATATTTAGTTATATACTACTAGTGATAGTAGTTTTTGTTTTATACATACTTTCTATTTCATTTTGTTCAAGGATAACTCTCTAACATATTTGCATTCGTGCAGTCTCGTTTGCTGTTTTGTGTTATCCATATTAACGTCGTCATCATTATCATCGATATTTCTTCGCATTAATTTTTTATAGCCTTCAGGTGATCATATTATTATCCTACCGGAGCAATGTCATTGGCCAGTTCATGGAATATCAGTATGGTCTGCTACTAATTTAACCCAATCTCATGATTTACTCCAAGTAGCAAGATGTCACAGTAGTAATAATGATATTACTGCTAACAAAACATCTAATATAGCGAATTCAATTAGTAACAATAATATGAGTGGTTATAATAACGACAATGGTAGTAATAATAATAATATAAATGATCAACGGATTTGTCCATCAGGTTGTACAGATTCATATATATTAGATATGTGCTGGTTGATATATCCATCTTCAAATGTGTCGTCTGCATCGACAACTACAGATGAGCATGAGTTAGCGTCAGAGATTTTATTGGATAACGAAACGTCTGCAACAAATCAAAATTTAGACTATTGTCCTAAAAGTACGTTATTATAAATAAACAGTACGTTTTATATTTTCTTTACAGAGGTATGTTTTTTAGATCGTCTACGACATTTTCACATTCACTAAGTCTGTTGTATCTGTCATGTTAATTTAAATAATGAGTAGCACATGCTAGAGTGTAATTTTCATCAATTATTCTTTCAAGTGTCTGGAGTTATTCTCAACTGAAGAAGCAATAAGAGACATATGTTGTTTCATCTAATTGGGTGTGACTCTCTAACCAGTCGAAAACAACTTGATATTCTGTTAGATACCTTCAGGATCGATCCACTTGAAACAGCCCATACCTCTCTTGAGAACACAAAGCAAGAAATTACATCTTTACTATCAAGAAGATGGTGACATAAACTGCTCGGACTAGTATACCTTAAGTGTTGACAATATACAATCTTGAGTGTTGCATACTTAATTCTAATTAAGCCCATTAATTCATTTTTCAAGTCAGAGCTAGTTGTCCATTTGTAAAAATACTAGACACTTCTCATGTAAATTATATATAAACCGATTGTTCAATAATTAATTTATTCTCGTTGTTTCGGCTCATTGTGAATATAGATTGTATCCTCCTCAGTTATTGTCCGGATTTTGGTTTAAGTTAGTAAATTGTCATATCATATCATACTGGATAATGATGAACATAGTATATGTCAATGTAGCACCACCCGATATGTTGGAAGAAAAAAAGTTTAAGCTTGAAATGTAACGTTTAAGGAAAACTACGCTCTCGTATTCAGCACTTATCTACTAAATGAACAGAAAAATGACCAAATAAGCTCCATAAAACACACGTAATGAACATTGAAAGCATAGACGATAACCTCAGACTTTGTTATTATTATTTCTGTTCATATTATTTATATCATATTTGTAATAATTTTATTATTACCATTTCCTTGACTACTCATATCAGTGGTCATATGATGAACATGATAAAACCATATTTCCTCTTTCTCTATAATTTTAATATAATTTAATATGTACTGTTTATATGCATATCATGTAACCAGTAATTATTAATCAGTTTGTGAATATTAGTAGGTACTATATTATTGCCAACTATTGTATCGCATGTTAGAATATTGTTGTGTTTTTATGAATAAAAAAAATAACGTCAACCATACAAATGTATCTGTGTTTGTAGACAATGTCACCTGTATACTGTCATGTTATTTTATACAATTTCACTCAATTTAAATGCATTTGTCTGCAAATAGTTTTTATTTTCTTCTTGTTTCACATTGCAAAAATGTTCTAAGAGAATAATAGGTAGAATATTAAACAGATATCTGTTACTTTTATAATGTCGATTGTTGACAGTTATTTCTAGCGAGTAGAATTTTGTTTTCAATTTGACCTCATTTTTATAGGTTATTGTGATCTTATTTATTTGATGTATTTATCTAATTCAATAACTAAGTACAGAGTTTAGTAAACCTAGATTTTAATTAGTAGTAGAGTCATGGACTCACCTCTGTTGTTGACTGATTACTCTTATATTTCAGTATCAGTGTTTACATTTCAGAATATAAATATCCTAACACCGACTGATGGAATACAGTCTATAATATATAAGTACACTTTCTTCTACCTGATTTTGAAATTTTTACTAGCGGGGCTAGTCATACTATTACTCGGTTATCTAAACCAAATTAGGTGGAAGAGGTATTCGAGCCTTCTGCACACTAAGATGACAAATAGTCCTCTAACCATTACGTCGCTTTACATTTCTAAATCACTTCAATTTGATGATCATCTTCAGAAAACGCTGATTTGAGCTTTCTATTGGACTCCTATTAGGGTTGCTGACGTACAATGACTGTGTGAATTAGTAATTTTTAGTTACACCACAGTTCGGCTCATTATGCTAGAGTTTTTGGCTTTATTTTTTACTGAAGGCTTAGATATGGTTATAAAGTATCCTATCAACCTACTCAATCCACATGTATTCATAACTTCCTATGAAACTATATCTGACTTTCAAAATACTAGTAGCTTATATTTAATTGTTTTACTACACAGGCTGATTGCTCGGAGTCAGCAAGTATTTTATATTTATAGTCTTAAGTCATCCAAATTAAAGTTTTCGTTTTTCAGTCATATAACATACTAGAGTACGTCACTTGTCATTTTATGTTAATGCGAATATGTCGTCGACTTTATAGGTTTAGTGTGATTTAAGAGTTCTTAATAAAGCCTCTTTAACTTCTCAAAACCCGTCTATTATCAACTGCCATTCGTTTCTTCATGTAGCTAAACGTTTAACTTGAGCATTTAAGTCGTTTTATTTGTGTTTTCTCTGAGGCTGAATTTTTTTTCACTCGTACACCAAATTAGTCTATTCAGGCAAATTCAAGTGCACATGATAAAAACTATGTTTACTATTAAATACTTTATTCCTTACATTTACGTTATGAGCAGAACTATGTAATGAAGAGCTCACGAAGTAAAGATCTATGTCTGGGTTTGAGCCATACTTTATGTGTAAGGGCTAGTGATACTTCCCATTTGTCTGACTCGAAATAAGTAGAGCAGTAAGTGAACCTGTGACCTAGTCTTTGAATATCGAGCGGCTTAAGTATTAGAATATCACCCTACATATGAAACCATACATTGAAATATTACTATCCAACAGTAATGATTTATTTAATATAAATAGATATAGTTTTAAGTGAAACATTATACAATTTATCAACTGGTTGTCACTACATCTATGCTTATTAAAGTTTTATTGTTCAAATTATCTATTTTAATGTCTGGTATATTTGTAAGTACAGCATATACAGATTAATACACAATATGTTAACAAAGTCAGGAAAAGGTAAGTTTATTTTGAAAAATTATTTTAGTACATATTGTGTCACTACACTGTAAGTTTTGATTGTGATATAATATTTTACTGTGATATATATATATATATATATATATATATATATATATATATATGTATATATATACTACTGAATTTACGCATAACTGTTGACAATTTCTGTTTTGTTTTAATATTTATCGTAAGAAAATGTACATTTACTTACCTGGTCTGTGAATCAAACACTTCGAGCTTATCCAATTCATTTCAAATCAGCTTCACTTCATGATAGTGAACCGATAGTGAATCAATCAAATAAACAAACGAGAATAGTAAAGGAAAAATCAAAAGAATTAACAAATGATAAACTATCAACAAATGTTAATCCTAAAATCAATCACTCGAAAAAGACTGGTTACGTTCCATCAAGTAGTTCAAATAAACCAAAGGTTATATATGTTAATTTTTATTTTTGATTGTTCAATGATTTATTCTTAGTGTTATTTTTTTGATGAAGCTGTTCGCAAAAATTTAGAAGCCTATAAACATCATCATCATCATCAGCAACGTAGAACCGGGCACAAACGCCTGTAGGTCCAAGTTGCCATACCACAATAGCACTACGAGAATATTGAGGTAACGTATAAACAGAATACAAGAGAGAAGAGTAAGTAAAGATGTCCAGGAAATAACAATAGAATTTAAGATCTAGATGAGGTTAAAGAGTGAATACACTTGCGCCACTGTGACCGGTTCTGAGCCATATCACCTAGTGTCTCCAGCCATTTGTTGCGATCATCACGCGGACCCCAACCAGGTAGTCTACATCTACCTACATGGCTTAGGCCAGTAGTCAAGGTCTTCATGGACTGATGCCATGTTTTGGTTTGGCCGCCCCTAACCTTCTTCCATCCTACTTCAGCAATAGCTAACATGGCGCGACGGGGTAGACGGTGGTCGGGCATGCGCAATACATGTCCTAGCCATCTCAGTCGATGAAGGTTAATGACCTCTTCGACTGATTTACCGTGTTTCCCAAGAACCTTTTGTCTAACCTCACAATTACTAGTCCGGTTATTCCATGGTATACGAGCGATGTTCCGAAGATTCCTATGGTCAAATATCTGGAGACGACGCATATCTTAAGTTTTCATGGCCCACGTTTCGCAGCCATATGTTAAGATGGCGCGGATTGCTGCGCAGTACACCCGGCCTTTCGTTGAGACACGGATATCTCGTCTGAGCCACAAGTGCCGTAGATTGGCAAATGCCAATCGAGCTTTCTGGATCCGCGCTGAGATTTCATCAGACACCGACCCACCAGGGGTAATGAGACTTCCGAGATAAGTGAAGCGATCAACGCATTCAATTACTTCACTCCCTATAAATAATTTGGGGGAAGAAGCAGACCAGTCCTGGAGTAACATTTTGCATTTGGGAGGGGAGAAGCGCATCCCAAATATGCCTGCATTGTTACTCAACGTGTTCAAGAGACCTTGAATGCTGTGTGCATCTTCACCAAATATGACTATATCATCTGCATATTCTAAGTCGATAAGAGAGCCTCCTGGAAGGAGACTAATCCCAGAGGACTTAAAAGAAGTGAGAGAGATTTCTAACAGTACGTCTATGATGAAATTAAATAAAAATGGGGATAAGGGGCAACCCTGACGGACTCCACTTGAGGATGAAGTTTCTCGTGACAATTCGCCATATGCTCTGACTCGACCAGTGGTGACCGAGTAGAGAGCCTTTATAAGGTTAATGTACTTTTGAGGTACGCCTTTTAATGACAAACATTGCCACAAGACTTCACGGTCTACAGAGTTGAACGCTGCTTTTAAGTCAAGAAATACAACTATAGTTGGGCGTTGGTACATATGTCTGTGTTCGAGGACCTGGCGCAGGGTGAATATGTGATCAATGCAGCCTCGGCCAGGTCTGAAACCAGCCTGGTTTTCTCGAGTCTGTTGTTCCCTAGTGTTAGTTAAACGTCGGATGATTATAGTGGCTAATATTTTAGATACTATATTAGTCAAACTGATTCCTCTGTGGTTATCACAAGAGGATTTCTGTCCCTTTTTGTAGACTGGAACAATCAGCGATCGAGACCAGTCAGATGGGATGGAGTTTAGTTCCCAGACTTTGGCTAATATATCAGTCAACCTGCACGTTAAAACTATACCACCATCCTTGAAGATATCGGTAGACAACATATCAGGCCCTGCTGCTTTCCCTCGTTACAATTTACTTATGACGTTTTCAACTTCACTGAGAGTTGGGGGACCAGTGTCAGTTTTCCATTCGGGTAGCTTGGAGATTGTGGGTAAGCTAAGCGTGGCTGTGGGCCAGTTAAACTGTTCCTGAAAGTGTTCTGCCCATCGTTCTAATCTTCTAGATTGAGAGTAGATCAACGACCCATCTTTTTCAGAGATGATTTCACTAACTGCCGATTTTTTGAAGCCTATTAACAACACTAATATTTAATTCAAATAATATAGACTTTATTCAACTAATGTTGGTAATTCATAAATTCACTCTCCATTTACCGACTGTCCCCATACTACTTTAATGGAAAATCACCACAAATCCCTCAATCCTTGACTAAATTGAAAAGGCTGTAAGTGATTTTAAGTAGGGTAAATCAGCCTCACTTGACAGGTTGACCCCACATATATCATGAATTCAGTGCATATTATGAAGAGGGATCTCTGTTACCTCATGTATTTACATGGGTCTTCATTCACTTCGTTTCTCCACTGTTGAGTTCTACCGGTTTCTGTATTGTTGAGTTGTACACAGTTTCTGCATTACAAATTTAGATTAACAAGTGTCACAATGTTGGCGATGTATTTTTCTTGATCCATGCTTCACGTTATAAAATTGACATGAAGTATAATAGTCGCGCATTTTCATGCAGTCTTTTTTTTAATTTATGTAGTCTTAATATTATACTTTGATTTTTATTCGTTTTCTAATGTCCTTTTACTTCTACAATTACCAATTCTTTTGTGTTTAATTGTACTTATGTAAAATGTGATAACTTGGAATGGTGCACATTTATGCTCAAACTTGCTTTGTTGGTATCGGACATATTCATTTTAAATTTCAGAAGCCAGGAATTGTTGTCTTGATGTTTAACGTAATTTTTTTTATGATAAGCGTTTTGTTTTAAATATGCACCTGGGGATTTTATCAGGATTTAAATTTGTATTCACTATTTTGGCTACAATTTAACCAAATAGTGATTCTTTTGGGACATTAATCCAGATTTATTAAAAAGTTTTACTATAATTAAATGTTAAATATGCTGATATCAGTGTCTTTGTTGTACCATCCGCATATTAACGAATAGTTTAGTGCTCATCACGTTGGTTTGACTTACGGTATTATGAAAATATGGTAAATTAATTAACCAAGCCATGAATTTTAATCGGTTGTGAGGGTTTGGGAGTGGAGAGGGAGGACATGTTGCATATTATTACTGTTTGCAGTGCCTTGATGTCCAATGTTGAATGAAGTAAGAGTTCGTAAGGCCCGATTTAGGTCTGAAAAATAACAGTGAAAAATAGTTGGTGTTGTATGATTGGACTCTAATTCATTTGAAGTCGCTCAGATGTCTTCAATTTCTATCTTCTTTTAGATCCTGAGTCTCATTGTTATTACTACCTTGTTATTATCCTGTTTTATACCTCCTTTTCGAATAATATTCTCCTTGTTTAGGATTTCTGTCTATCATTGATGCACTAATATTTTGACTCTTTTATTATCCCTATTACTTCCATTTCATTGTATTGATTTGGTAGGCGAATATGCACTGATTCACATTCATGACAAGTCCTAGGTTAGTCTTGATGGCTAGTTCATGTTAACACCAATCACGAACAGAAACTTTGCTAGTTGAAATTCTGACTCACTGAACCCTCTGAACAGCATTGTATGTTAGAACACGTTTGTCAATAGCTTTCATGATTTCGTTCACTACCGATTCATATGAAGATTGAGTTGGTTTGCGACAGTCAAACCTATTTTTCTGAGTAGGCTGAACAAGGAACTAGATGTTTTGCAAAGAAACGCGTATTTCTCGATCAATATAACTTCCAATACTTTCGTCTAACAATTCTATGATGAATGGTGAATCCTTAGATGTTGGGAACCCAAAAATCCAGGTAGGCTGGTAATAGCATACACAGTTTCATATTTGTCAGCTTCTTACATATCAACGGTTGTCAGTGTTAAAATGAGTGGTTTGATTTATGTTGTCTTTTTTGGTCTTAAAAAATAGGTTACTGAATCACAGTCTCGTGTCGAAGAGTCTGGTCAACGTACGTCTGTCTCAAAGTCGTGTTTATCTGTTTCAAAAGGGATGAGTACAGATTCAAAAAGTAACTGATTGTTAAATTTGCTATTATACGAAGGAAAATAAGTTTCTATGTAGAATGTTAGGATTGATTCTATGATTTCATCCTTGAATTTTTCATGATTATCAAATGTTTAGTTTACTACCACTTTCCTAAAATGAAACTTTGTGGTATGCTGTGTTTACATTATTATTATTATTATTATTATTATTATTATTATTATTATTATTAGTAGTAGTAGTAGTAGTAGTAGTAGTAGTAGTAGCGTAATTCATAACGGTTACTCTCTGTACCATGACACTGATAATTCTCAAGAGTGGTGGCTATGTGGTTAAACATTCGACTTTCAACCATAAGTTTGCAGCTCACTATTATTTTAAGTAATTTGATCTGGGACTTCGGGTAGTAACGCATTCGATTAAATAATTATATCTTAAAATTTCACTCTAACAGAGTTGGACCAGAAATGAGCTGAATTTTGAAAACTACCGAGTTATGTTTATAACCCGTTCATCAAATTAAATTAGAGTATGCTAAGAATTAATATATGAGGACCATATCCCTTTAAGTTTTAGTGCATGTGTTTCGATGTTTCGAATACCTAGAAATTAAGTACATTGTTTCCAACTCATAGTAATTGCATGTATAAACTAAGCCTGTGTTTGTTTCTTTGTAATTACAAGGCTCGGTTTCAATGGTTTTTAAGTTTTGTCGTTTAGTGCGTATTTTTTGTCTTAATTCAAACTATCACTTTCTGATACTAATTTGATAAATTCATAGTTCTTACCACTTATATAGTATGTAAACGTATTTGTTTGCATTATTACAATGTGAGATATAACTGATACAATAGTCACACCACTGTTGACGGCTCCTCAACAGAATCACATTAAATTTCACTTTCTTTATAGTATAATTTATATTTGTAGCTTAGTGATAGCATTTTTTCGACGCTTTTATTTACACCATTTCGTGATTTAGAAGGCTCTTATATGTATCAAGATTCTTTAGTAGGCAAAACAAAGAGATAATTTTCAAATGTGGTGTGCACACTTTTTGTAGTCACTAAAACTAGTGTTTGCACTGTAGTACACCTGACTTCCTTTAAATCTTACATTCAAACTGTCGTATGGTCATAAATTAGGATTACTATTTTGAATACCTGAATTTCACGACCTTCATTCTTTATCTTTGCTAGTGATATTATCATAAAGTCACTTGCAAAATATATAGACATTGCCTACTCATCCTTTTTTCTGAATTCGCTTACATTACAATTAACCATCCTGTATTAGATATGTTTGAAAAAGCTAATTATGAGCTTTTATCTATATGTACTTATGCACCACTTCGAAGTGCTCGCAAATTATTACAATGCTAAATACCATTTCAGCAGTTGGCATATTGCCTGCACTTCATATTCAACGAAAAACGAGAGATAAACATATTGGACTGTTTACATCTTTTATATGATGAATGGAATACCAGTTGTAGCAAGTGAACTGGTAGTAAATGTTTGACAATTAAAAATAGGTGTTACATTCAGTCTGCTACTATTTTATTGTACATCAAATAGAAATATTTTGCAATATTTATTCACTGAAGATGAAGATTTTTTTCTTGTAACAAAATTTATAACGTTAAATATAGCTTGTATTATTATCATTATTAGTGAAGAAACACATGAATTATTCATACTTCACTACTACAACTTGACATTTATATCACATATGTTTATTGTAAATTCGCTCATATACATATAAACTAAATCAATTCTCTTAACGGATGCAATCGTTTGAAAACTTTTGTAAACATACGATAATTGTAAATTTATTTGTTATTTCAGGTTCAAATCAAGAAGACAGTGCTTTTCAGTTTCTAGCCCAAGAGCTATCTTTGTTAAGTCATAGAGCTGGACAAGTAAGCCTATATTTAGTAATTTACCAATTATTCAAATTTATTTCTTATTATTATACTATTTATAAGACATGTTTGTCATCATTTCGCTATTGAAGTTTCGTGCTACTTAATTGTTATTCCAGCAAGCGAATGAGTTAAGACATTGAGAATGAAAAACTTTTTTGATTGATGCTATAAGTAAGAATTACAATTTTTTCTGAATATTTTTACAGAATTAGGTTATTTAATTTAGCTATTGAAAATACTGATCTTCTGAGGTAGCTTCCTAAGTTCTCTGTATTGCATTTATGTTTCACTGGTGTAGTAAATATTGTTGTATATAAAGTACCTTTTGTAAACAATGTCTACAGGTCTAAAATCTTGACGGTCGCTGTTATCCATTCTCTGAGCTGGAACACTGAAGCATCCACCTAAATATCTCTCAGAGTGATTGAAGCTACCTATTTGTTCGTTAAAATCACCAGCCAAGATTACCAAATTTAAGTGTTTGGCCCCTATGAAGAAGTTCAGAAAGTCTTCTGTAAAATTCATCCTTCACTTCATTCGCGCTGCAGTCAGTGGGAGCGTAGGCAGAAACAACGAAAAGACAACGGCGTATGCCCCTATCTTTTTGGGTTCTTACTGAGCCATTTAGTTAAACGGCACATAGGCGACTGTCGACAGGAATCGATTTATTCGAGAAATGCCTATTCTGCCCTCATACTTAACACAATACCTACACCGGCTAGTCCACGAGAAGTTGCTGTTGAGTCACCAGATAAACTATGAGTGTATCGTGTTAGTTTTCCATTCTGACCAGGTGAGGTCAAGTGAATGACCGCGCTAAAATCCTGTATGCGCGTTTCGGAGACACAACATGCGTCAATGGTGTGGGATTCTAATGTCCTAGGTAGGGAGGTTTGCTGCCCTATTTGACTCAGGGTTCGTACATTGAATGCACCAATGTTAAGTTTGTAGCGTGGTCTTAGTATACTCAGGACATTATTTCATGGGCCGAAATCGTTGGCACTGATGACAGGGCAGAGATTTGGAGATAAGGATTTAGGCTTGAAGGTAGGGGTAGGATAAATATTAGGACTAGAAGAAGGAGTTTGATTAAAACAGAGGTGATCTTGTGTGTTGTTAGAGGTATGAGGGCGGTTATCACTTCACAGCTGCCCATACTGTAGAAGGGTTCTTTTTGATGTACCTGAAAAGCAAAATGGGTTAGGGTTGGTCTTAAAGACATGGGAGCGTGACCGTAATGTCCAAGGAACAACTGCTTGAAGCCGGTCACACACGGCGTTTTTGAGAGAGGTTGTTGTTGTTGTTGTTGTTGTTGTAGCTTCGTACATGTTGGGTCCTTACTGACGGAGACGGGAATCCGTAGTGTAAGGTGTGGTGTGCATTTTTAAGGTCGACCGTTTCTAATTTCTCCCTTCCTTTGTGAGAAGGCAGCATCTCTGTTATGCTGGTTGTCTGAGGAAAATACCTTACTGCCGTCACACCTGTATACAGCCAGCAGTACGACTTTGTCCTCCGACCTTGTATTTGTTTCTTTTAGTCTCACCACTCTTCAACCGGCCTACCTGGCATGATAAGATCTTGAGGAACGATTGTTCGAGTCAGTATAGGCTGACTGAGTCATCACGATAGGCAAGCCTGACCACCACGTGAAGGTAGCTGCGCGGTTGGAAATACTAGAAAAGTGATCATTCATTTGATGTATTTCCATTTTACAGCATGTCAATTACGAGTCAAACCAATAATATGAATTGTTGCCAGGTATGTTCTCATTGGACTAAAGTGACCACAGGTAGGGTTAGAAAATTTTGAAAAAATGACAAAATTTCCTAGGCCATAAAATTAACACCACAGTGCGCAGAAGTATATTCTCCCCACCTTATTATGTTTATGAACTATTATTGTACATGTCTAGACGTAACTTTTTCCATATTTTAAATAAGTCATCAGTAGCATTAGTGTTATTATCATCACTCGTAGTCCCATAATTTCCTTAAATGCAGGTAAATTATGTTTAAATACATTATTTAACTCATATTTTACTTCAACAAGTTTCTATCGTAGCGCATTAAAAAGTTGTGTAGCTTAGCAACCATACACACGTTTACGTGTTAGTCTATAAGCAACATATGTGTTAAACTTTATCTTTTAACTCTCGGCATTTTGTTACAATGTTTTAGAACTTTCCATTCACTAATTGAAGCTACTGAATCGTAGCTTTACAAACATATCAATTACTACAAAGTTTTTAAGCAACAAGAATAATTATCCAATGTTGTATCATGGAAAATTAATCAACCGTATCAGTGATTTGCTTAATAAATCTTAAGGAAATTTACATTGCTTGATGAAGCATACTATTATAATTCAATGTATTATTCAGTGTATAGATTTGCACAGTGTAATTATACGGTTCAGATTATAAAAAAGTAACATGTATGCCTCGTAATAAGTGTAAACACGTCTGCAAATAGCTAGAATTCTCCACCAGCTGTTCTCAAAAGGTACATGTTTTCATGTTTTTCGTCTTAAATTTAATTAAAGCACATTAAGTTAAAAAAGTTTAGAGAAATTGATTAGAAGTAATCCATTCAGTTTTGTTTTCATACTTTAAAGTAATGATTTTTATTGAAATTGCGATGAACTTCAATACTTTTCAAAGATAATCTCTTTCAAATAATTACATGGTTGTATACATGTAATCTCTGTTAGATAATTCTGTGCATTCTGCCAGTTACTTTCTAATATAATACTACATGGTTGCATTTTATTTAGTTTTTGTTATTTATTAAACTGATATTCATAACTTTAATTCAGCTATTTTAATTGTAAGCTAAAGTAGTGATAACGCTTATGATATTTGTAAAGAACTAGAATAACTAGGGCTATAACACTTCATATTATATATATATATATATATATATATATATATATATATATGATCCCTTTTCTGATTTTCTGATTACTCGTGAGATATTGCATTATATACCAAAGTATCTGCATATTATTTGCACATACAATTTAAGGTATTACGAACTTTTCGTGTGTAAATTTTGGTCAACAGTAAATAAAATCCATCGCTATAATACAATTACTCTAGTTCAACATATCTTTTCTAAAATTCAAGCTGGCAGTGTGTCTATGTAAATTGTTTTTATTTACACAGTTGTATTATGAATTACCGTGTATCGGTTTTCAACTTGGTTTTATCGTTCTATCCTTCACATTTATAAACTGATTATGTAACTGATCATTTATATTACATTCGAAATCCATTACATTTATGTAAATTTTTTAAGAGTTCAAGGCAGAATGAATTGTATCGCTTTTAATCAATAAAATATACTATTGTCGCTTTTTTGTTTAAAATATTATCGTAATCGTCGTTACTTCTCAGACCCTCGTTTTATTTATATTTTTCATCTGTTTTTATTTTCAGTATAAGCTAGAAGAAATGGATCTTATTAATCGTACAGCAAAATTAATTCTATTCTACTGTCGCCGCAATCATCATCATCATTATTCATTATGTTCTGTAACTAATACATGTGGAAGACCACGTCATAATGCTGTAATGAATAATGAAGGTCTTGACAGTCTGCTATTACCTTCAACAACTGATTTAATCTCACAAATGGAGTTTTCTGAGCATCCAAACTCTTGGAAAGTACATCGTCGCAATTCACTGTCAATTGATACTGACCAAACATCATTGAATCGGGTTAACATTAGTAATAGTACTGCTATATGTGATAATGAAGTGAATATGCCTTTAACGAAACATCCATCAACTCATTCATTTAATGTCTTGATGGACAATAGTCATGAAACTGATAAATCTACTGCTATCAATACGCGTATGCCGTTAGCTGGTTCAATCATATTAAGCATGGAATTTCCTGATAATTATCCATTAAATGGAGCTTTACCAGAGTTTCATATACTTGATTGCAGTCCATCATTACCTCCAGAAGTATTAGATGAATTAAAAAGTGTGAGTCTGTTCACCTATTTTCATTATCTTCTATCCTTTTTTAAACTTGTTTTACTAATAATATTGTTATGTCACTGTTTTAAGTGACTTATCATCGCGTATAATATATTTGGTGTTTGGAAGTTTCCACATCCTAACTTCATCGATAATCCCCGAACAGGACTAAACAAACATGAGATTGGTCACCTACGTCAGTATTTTAAAATAGTAGTCACCACATTTAGTGAAGATCTATGCACCAGACACTGAAGCACACGTCGACTGTTCAGAGTTAATTGATTAGCGTGAGTTTGGAACTTTGATACTTACCTACTTTATTGGTCAGTCAGTCATGAACAACTTTTATGGCGTAAAAAAGCTGTTTACAATATCAAACGCCAATGGGGGCCTAGTCGATCACTGTACGTCTGCCCTATGCCAACTCGATCCACTGCCGAAATATGAGAACGCAGATTGACAAACCAGCCGGACAGAATCATATTACATTTCAGGCATTCCGTTATATACACATAAAATCAGACCACACAGCGAACCAATTAGGAATTTAGCATTAGTACAAAACAAAGGAGATTGTAGCAATGAATAGGGGTAACTTGTACACAACTAATTACTTGTAGTTCATAATAAGAGACAATATACTAATGATAAATATGCTGAACGAGAGGACATGGTAAAAGGAACGTAACAATGGTAGAAATGAAATGTTTGCACTACCGACAATTAAAATAATTAAAATAGTATTCTAAAACAGTTGGAAAAGCTCACTACTCTTCTTTAGTCGCCCATCATAACAACAACTTAGTTGTCACATTACATAAGCACAGCTCAACCAAATAGATTACACCTACCAACACCGATTGCACTGGGAGTCCAGGGTGTCATGAACTGAGACCATTTTTTTGGCTTTGTCTCTCATAACCTTCTACCCTACTCCTACGCAATTCATCCTCGCACTTTGAAACAGATGGTTGTTAAGCATGCTTAATACATATCCCAACCACCTCAGTCGGTGAAGATCCATAACACGACCAACAGATTTTCCATTTATGCCGAGTACCTTACACCAAGCTTCATTATTGATTACTCCTTGGTCCCGACAAACGCAAGTAATGCTTTGGTGGCATATGTAATCACATGCTAATGGCTTAGAAGTGTTTTCTGAAGGCCACGTTTTGCCCCTGCATAATTAAACACCACGGACTACTGAGTCGTTTACTCCACCTGTTCACATACAGCTGTCACGGTATAGGCGACGTAGCTTGGCAGAAGCCAAACAAGTTTTTTGATTCGTGCTTGGATTTCGTCAGATACCACCCTATCATGAACTGTAGTACCTTCAAGTTACGTAAAGTGGTCGATTTTTACAACTAATAGGCTCCCTTTATTATTTATTGGAATTTAAGTACTTTGAACACTAAGACAGTGCTGCGACCAACAACAAATAAACATCACCACTGTTAATTCTTATTAACGACTTTAATGAGAATTTAAATGGGCTATTTCTTATGAACTAACATTTTAAGAGATAAGCTGTTACTAATGAGAGAATTACTGCTTATAGAAAGCCGTATAGTATATATATATATATATATATATATATATATATATATATATATATATATATATATATATATGGGTGTGTATGTGTATAATTTACGTTATAAGGCAGCGATTATTCTTAATGCTTTCGTTGCATTTTTCCCGTTTCTCTATGCCTTTTGAGTAATTGTGTGCATTTATATCAACCAAAGTTTTGATTGCCATCACTAATTCATGTTATCTAGTTCAGTTTGTCTTGACTGTATTTATCTTTAACTATTTAGTTACATTAGTAATAACTCACGTTAATAACATATATCAATTCCTATGCGAAATAATACACCAGAGAAGTACTAAAACCAGATGTTTTTCAATTTTTAGTTGATTCCTGTTCATTTAGTTGGTTTACAATTATTGGAATCTGTCTTGTTTTTCTTCCTCCTTAGGTCTTATATTCAACTGCATCCGAATTAGTGTGTACCTCGCGTGGTTGTGTTGAACCATGTATAAGAAATGCTGTGATCACTTTACAAACGTATCCTACATTAAATAAACAAGTTTGTATCCTCGTAATATCTTTCTTTACTGTATTATATAAAACCCAAGAATTAGGTTTTTAAGATATTTAACTCATTAGTTGTTTCATTTTATTTCATATAATGAATGCACCACATTACCACTACGAATAAGTAGTGTTACACTGCACGATACAAATCAACTATCCGAAGGAAGCAATCCCTTTCCATGCGACTTAGCTTTCGTACGTATTCCTAGCAAGTGCACAGGGAACTCGTTTCCTAACTTGGTAATCATGTTAGTGATGCATTATAATACATTTCATAAGCGGTAGAGTTGCGTGGTTTGAGATTATGATTGAGATTGTTCTGTTGAATACTAAACTAACGGCTGTTTATGTTTGAAAATGGTATATTATCTAAATTTCATAGAGACTTAATTTTTTATTATTATTTGATTGCATAACTTCCTGAGATTTATATTTGTAGTGATAGATTTTCAAAGATCTTCGTAAATGCTTTAGTAAGTACGTATGTACTTACTATCAAAATCATTATTAATTAGAGCAGCATTTCAATATACATGGACTGCTTGCAGATAATTTATTTGATTTGTCAACTTGTTGGCTTCGATTATTGTAGTAGGGTCCTACACAACCATATTAAAACTGTGAAGCTCGCAAACGTGCTATAATGATCTCGAGTGTCGTTAAATTTGGAAAGATGGTTATTACTTTCCGGTTACCTACACCCTAAAACGATATTTCATCTTGAGAAACTTAAGCGAGTTAGAAACATATTTTAATGACCTATTAATATAACTTCAGATCTCGAAGGTAATTACTGGTATGTTAGTTCTGTAGTTTTTAAGGCCTTACTACCAGAAATGAAACTGCTTGGGTCAACGTGAAGTACATATTTCTAAGGAAGCGTTTCCATACTTCTTTCAATGTAAGAAGGTATTAGGGAAAAAATACTGGCTGTCTGAGGTAACCATCATTCCCCCCATTACCCACCCCCTACACAATCATGAGCGCAACTGCGTCATCGAACCTTAGGTTTATTGCTTTTAGTCTTACTGGCTTACTTGGCATAGTAGGGCCTAAAGGAAGAAGTTTTCAGTTCGGATTACACTACCAAATCTTCACGATATTCAAGTCCTACCGCCAGATCAGTGTAACATGTATAGTGGGGATAAGAACATAACAATCGTGTACACTGAGTTAACTAATCAAACTGCTTTATTTCTGTAATGCTGTGGTTGCAACTGATCTAAAATTTCTTGACTCTCGTAGCCAGGTATTAATGTTATTTACAATTGTCCATTTCTATTGCTAAAAATCCGGCTCTTCGTCTCTTTTTTGCAAAATAAACCAACCTGTTTTCAGTTTCTTTATATTTTTTTATTTTTCCTGGGTTTTATTTTAGTTAGGAAATAATATAACAAACTTAAAACTACCCAGTTTGTCGAATAAGAATTATGATCGGTTCAGTGTTAACATGAATAAATTTGTCAAGCCAACTAATAATGATACAGTAGCTCCAATAAAACGAAAGTGTAAATTATCAATGGGTATTCCTTTCCCTAAAACATCGGGTGCTCATTTTACTACAAGTGGTTTAATTGTGACTTTTGGTCTACCAGAATCTTTATCATATATACGTAAATCATTTAAATCAACTTATATGGATGATAAATGCCTAGTAGATTTAAAAAGTAATACGTCTTCTGCTACTGATGATAATAATATTAATGATTACACGAAAGATTGGACACCACAATCGTTTAATGAATATCAAACATTTATTCATCAGTTTTCATCAACGAATCGTGAATATAATAATGATATGAGAAAATCATTTCAGTATTGTATTGGTAATATTATTGACTCGTTTGCTAGATTAGAAGCAGATTGTAATGAACCTAAACGACAACATCCGAATCATATCACTGAATTAATTGGATCACCTTTTGAAAGCAACTTGGAGTCACGCCAAAATTCAGTTGATTCAACGTCAAATAATAATTCTGATGGTAGTAATAATACTGAAATGAAGGTAAAAGTAGTTTCTAATAGATATATGTACTTATAATGCTTTACTTTTTAATGATTAATAAACTATATACATGTAGTGGAATATTGATTCTGTTAGTACGTAATAAACGAGTTGATCAACGTTTATCCGATTGCAGTCACCTATATTGTATAGTGCTTTCGCATATCTTTTGTTTTTTGAACTTTGCACTCCTCCTTGAACTGACTTAATTTGACGGTGTGAACCACTGTGTTCAATGTTATTACAGATACTAGTTCATTTAAGCGTCACATCTGAAAACTGTACAAAATTGTTATATCATGTCTCGATGGTGATGCCGAATACTATGAATTGTCAATATGAATAACTTTTTCGTAGATAATCTAGTCAGAAAGTTGCGTTCTGTTTAGACGAGCTATTTGATGAGTAAAGACAGGTTTTGCAAAAATCGACTAAGAATTGAACACCTTTGTCTAATACTTTTGGAGAAAACAAACGAGTCACTAAACTGTTAGTTTTAAATGCAGATTTTAGAAATTTGATTATTATCAACATCATTTAATACTAAAATATATGTTACTTTTCTTTTTACCTATCTTTTTCCCATTTATAAAACCAGTTTTATTCTAACTAACCACTCTAATCTACTGGTATTTTGTCTGTAAGTAATTGTTATTCCATTTTTTCTATTAACAAAGGATTTTTATGAATCTAACGGTGTATCAGAGCCGAAATGGATAGATTCAATGTCGACATTATGTCCTAAATATGTTGATTCAAAGAATTCATATGAAATGTTTGCCAGTCATTTTAATATGATTTGTAAGTACTTTTATACTAATTATTTTTTTTCCACTGTTTGCATATGTATCGTACTTAACATCTAAAAGTAGGAGAAAGTATGCATTTTGAGGCGAGTTATGTAGGGCTTACAATTCGACAAGTCCATTATCGCATCGCAGATCATCATCCATCCTAATTGAACAAGGGACAAGTTAGACAAATTAAGCGTCTTATTCTGGCCCATTAGATTGTCGAGGAACAGTGAGTCCATATGAATAAGTCTCTTAATGTTATTTATCGAATTCCATCAACCATTCTGCATGACTTACAAGTTCGTCTTCTGCACACGGCTAAAGTTATTGCTATTCATCTCCATAAACCTGATTCGTGTATTCAGAAAACGTTTGTACAACCCCTATCGTACAACCTCTATCGTAGCCATCAATATAGGGCATACCAAGTCGGGGTTAAAATATAAATTTGTTTAACTTTTCTTGGCCTTTCATCGTTTTGTGCTTACATTGTCTTATTACTCGTCCCTTTATTTTTACGTAACAGACATATTATTAAAAACTCTCCTTTGCCAACAATTTTTCAACATTTTGTGTATTCGAAATCGGTCTGTCTCTTTTGTTTATATAATTCATTCTTTTTACTCTTAGAGATCTAATATTTAATATTCGATCCCTTTTCATAACATTTTGTCTATTCTCTTGGATTATTTTGTGTAATCAGACGATTTTATATCGATAAGCTGCTAATTCATTCATGTATGCTTTATGACCTCTGAATGGTAGTCATTCCGTCCACCTCTCATTTTGTTAATCATTTGCAATTACCTTCATGAAAACATTGATACCTACTGTGCTATAATCTGACATCACCACTTGACTGATTTCGGATTCATTATTTTAAATTACATATATATATATATATATATATATATATATATATATATATATATATATATATAACATTATTAATTAAGTCTCTGACTGTTAGTTTGAGCTGTGTTGGTAGATGCAGTCCACTTGGCTAGAGTCCACGCGAATGACGTAACCAGTCGATGGACATTCTGAATAATAGGGCTCGGAATCAGTCACCGTGCACTCGGTGCATTCACTCTTTATTTTCCTTCAAATTGTGATCTTAAACTTACTTTACGTGTTTCTTTCTGTGGACTAATTCTTTCTCCCCATTACATTTTCTATATGTCCACACTTTTTTTACTGTAGTAATTACTGAAGTAATTACTTCTTCCACTAATTTGATGTTCATCATGTTGCACAGATGTGGTGTCAACTTGGACTGATTTACATACATTCCAGGTTCTGTGTTGTCTAGGCAATAATATACTTATTTTCAGTTTTTATTAGAACTATATATGTATAAGCGAACAATTTTTATTTTCGATTACATCATCAGGTCTTACTCCAATCTAATTGATATTTATTTGTATATATGAAAAATCAAGGCTATTGGTAAGTAAATGATAATATTAAGATGGATTACTTAGATGATCATTGTAAAGAAAAGGTACAAATTGGCAGGAAGATGACAGCCATTATGGTAATTATAAGAATTATAAACAACATGATAATCGAGCAGTCAGATATCCGAATTACAGAAAACAGACTTACTAAAGAAAGGTTTTTGCAAGCACATTATATATAATATTCTGTTCACTGTGAATATATGCTCCTGCTGATAACCTCGTATATTAATTATTACAGTCAACATATTATTTATAAGAATCTAGTCCTTTCGTTATGATATTGTCTTTACAAGCCTTTCTAACTTTTTAAGGCATCTGGTAAATTTTCTTATGTACATTTCATTGGATAAATCTGGTGTTAATTCATTCCTGTTGGGAAATGAATGTTCTAAATTATTTTTACGCAATTGTGCGTACAATCAACATAGAACCTGGCACATGTGTGCATCGGTTCAAGTTGCCATACCACCATATCACCACAAGATTAACACCACCACCATTAGTAGAAGTTACTTTAATAAAATAAAATAATAATAGTAACAAGGAGTGTGAACATATAGAATATGGTTCAGGAAGCGTAGAAAAAAAGCTATGAAATAATTATAAGCTCATGATTTAAGGGAGGACAATGAGGGAATACATCTGCACCATTGTGACCGATTCTGGGCCATGTCACTCAGTGTTTCTAGCCACTGGTTACGGTAATCGCGAGGACCCCATCCAGGTAGTCTGCAGCTACCGACACTACTCAAATTAGCAGTCAGTGACTTCATGGACTGATGCCATGTTCTAGTTTGGCCACCTTTAACTCTCTTCCATCCTGCTCCAATGTTAGCCAACATTGTGCATCGAGAAAGACGGTGGTTGGTCATAGGCAACACATGTCCCAACCACCTCAGTCGATGAAGATTCACAACCTCATCGACCGATTTACCACATTTTCCTAACCCTCGTTGCCTAACCTCGTTATTACTTATTTGGTGATCCCAGCTAATGCGAGCGATGTTTCGAAGATATCGATTGTCAAAAACTAATAACCTTTGAGTGTCATCTACCCTTAATGGCCACGTCTCACACCCGTACAGTAAAACAGAGCGAACTTTTGAGCAGTACACTCCCTTTCGTTGAGAGACGAATATCTCGTCTACGCCATAGGTGACGTAAGTTGGCAAAAGCCAAACGAGTTTTTTGAATTCGTACTGAGATTTCGTCAGAGACGAACCCATTAGGGCTAATCAGACTTCCAAGATAAGTGAAGTGGTCGATGTGCTTAACTACTTCACTCCCTATCTTTAGTCCAGGTATTGACGAAAACCAGTCTTGGAGCAATAGTTTGCACTTGGAGGAGGTTGGAGAAACACATTCCGAACATGCTTGCATTGGAGCTTATTGCTGTTAAAAGCTTCTGCATCGTATCAGCGTCTTCGCCAAACAGGACTATATCGTCAGCATATTCTGAGTCAATAAGTGGATCTCCTGGTAGGAGATCAATTCCTGAAAAATCAGACGATGAGAGTGTAATTTCCAACAGTATGTCAACTATGAAATTAAACAACAATGTAGAAAGTGGGCAGCCTTGACGGACACCACTTGATGACAGTTCGCCATATGTTCTGACACGACTAATGATGTTTGAGTAAAGAGCCTTAACAAGTTTTATGTACTTTTGGGGCAGGCCTTTCAATGAAAGACACTGCCACAGAACTTCTCGGTCTGCAGAGTCAAATACCGCTTTCAAGTCAAGGAAAACCACTATTGTCGGTCGCCGAAAAATATGTCTGTGTTCTAAAACCTGACGAACGGTGAATATCTGGTCTATACAACCACAACCAGGTCTGAAACCAACCTGATTTTCTCGTATTTGGAGATCACGAGTTGCAGTTAGGCGTCTGATAATTATAGAAGTTAGTATTTTAGACACTATATTAGTCAAATTAATTCCTCTATGGCTATTGCAGGACGATTTTAACCCTTTCTTATATACTGGGACGATTAACGATCGACACCAGTCAGACGGAATTATGTCAAGTTCCCAAACCTTAGTCAAAATATCAGTCAGCCTCCTTGTCAATGTGGGACCACTATCCTTAAAGACCTGTGGAGATAATCCGTCCGGACCTGCTGCTTTGCCTTGCCTTAGATTGGCTATATCTTTTTCGACTTCGATAAGAGTCGGGGGACCTAAGTCGACTTTCCATTCTGGCTGTCTCGAAATAGTGGGAAGTTTTAGAGTAGCTGAAGGCCAACTAAACTTTTTCTTGAAGTGTTCAGCCCATCGTTCTAAACGTCTAGACTGAGAGCTAATAAGCGTTCCATCTTTTTCGGAAATCGTCTCACTAACGCTTGATTTTTTGACCCCTGTTTCTTTTATCAACTTAGAAAGTTGTCTAGTGTTACCTATCGCAGTTAAAATAACACCAGTTATGGAAAACTTTAAACGCGCATACGAATAAATAAGGATTACTCATACATACATTCTTATTATCTAACTATGCAAACTGATAAATATAATAGTATAATTGTCTTTTTAATCTACTAACACAGTCCTGCTTACATTTGTTTATTTCTCTTTACATACCATTGTCTACTGAATCCTTATGGCACTGATTGTTTCCATTTTATAGATCCATCTACTGTTCAAATATATGATCTAAGTCCTTTAATTTGGGATCGTTATTTGATGTATAATTACAGGTTTGTTAGATTGTATTTAAACATGTCCTGCTTTATCTTTATATCGATCACAAATTGAACTCGTTTTGAGCACCATTGAAAACTAGGAATCATTAGGTAGCTGTTTCGTTTTTGTGTCCAACTCTTCAGCAGTGCACACCGGCGACCACAGAACTTTTAAGTCTCTTAGCGAACACTTACCAATCAGTATATTGTCCATGAGTCCAACAGTATGATTCTGGCTTTGATCCATTTTGTAAAACAGTACAAAGATCACTCAGTGTCGTTGATGGTAATTGTTTTACTGTCGACTTCTCTGAACTCCACTAGTCATGACTTCTTGTTAGAACTCTATGATAGTGTTAAAGTTAGTTAATAGTAAACCCACTCATAGTTACTTTGGAGCGGTTTCATATAGGTTGGTTCTAATTTGTTTGTATTTGTAAAAACATAGTGCCTGATGAGTACCATGCTTGGACAATACACACCTTAAATTATATCTTTAACTTTATGATTCAATGTAAGCATCGTCACATCTACATTGTGATAAGTAAGCTTCTCAGTAGAACCTCTTGTTTTACTTCAACTTTATTTCTTCCTGCAGTCAGTCATTTTCGGATGTGTCACAGATTTGAATCGATCTAAATGGTACATTTCGCTTCACCTATTTAAAGGATAAGTTTTCACCCTTGGGTCAGTTGATACTTTGTAAAACTCAGTAATATTCCGTGTATTGTCTGTTTGCATAATACGACTACGAACGCAGTCGATACAATATACACCTATTCCTGATTCTCAACGACCACATTCAGTTAACTAGAGATAGATGTTCAATATGTCAAAGAAGACGAATAGATAAGCACACAAGACAGGCGTATATATATATATATATATATATATATATATATATATATATATATATATATATATAGTAAAAATATCTTTGGAAAACTGGTACTAAATTAGTGTACTGAAATAGAAACGTTATAATATCCGTAAACGTGGAAAACACAAAATAAAGTTAATGTGGGCGTTTTTGGGATCTATCATCCCCAACATCACTTAACAATTCATGTATGTTAGTATGGCATGCAATACAGGCAAGGGTGTATGGTTATCTTCACTCTTAGGGGTGATGCATGATGGGCAGTTGAAAAGTTCATGTATCTGGGTAGTTATAGGAATACTGGTGGTGACATGCCAACTGCCCTGACGCTCTTTGTGACGTACGGTTTAATGTAAATTGCCGAGTTCACAGGTTACTGGTGCGAACATTTCTGCTACATACTTTTGAAATGTAAACCATTCAATTTGATGATGTCCCATATCTCCATTTTTGTTGTTATTTTATTCAAAGGATTGTTGACACTCAGTGGCGACATCGTGTTGGTATTACTAAGGTTTGGCAATGTATAATAGAGCCCAGCGACCCATGTCATCATCTTAAAACACTGAGTTTGATGGCTTGAGTATGTTTTATGGATGTTCCATTAGAGACTTTTGTGCCGTGCATTATTTGCTGACTCTGTGATTAGTTGCGAAATTTGCAAAGATGATTATTTTATTACATAACTTCTTGATAGATGTATTGAACTGGTATTTGTTAGTGTATTACGACTTCCTAGTTGGGATCCTACAGGTTATACAACTGATGTTATCAGGTATTGCCTAGAATATAAGTCAATGGCTATTCTATTATAGTTTCCTACTAAACTTCATAAAAGTGTTATAAGGTCCCTTGACTGAAAAATCTTTCTTAATTATTCTTATACACCCATATACTTTTTACCTTATTCTTGTTTTTTCACTGCATCTCTCTACTTTTCACTTCACATTATTAATGTTCTTGTTTTGTTTAGTGCTTATTTTCTTTGATATCCGAATATACTGAAATCTATGAGTTTTAAATAAAATGATAAAATTCACAAAACGAATAATAACTTACGTAAACAAAGTTATATTTAAGTGAAAGCTGTTGTTTTCGCCGAATTCAATTTCTAATCTAAGCAATCATGAATATATATGTATATTTCATAATAGTAATCAATGATATTTTTTAATGATAATAAATAGATGAAAATTGTAACAGCGTAATGATGAGTTATTCTTATTAAGGATTTGAAAATGTAGTTGTTAAGTGGCTTAGTATGATTACAGAGAAAAAGTTACGTATTATGATAAAATTTTTAAAACTGGAATGGAATGTATTTAAAAATAGATGGCTTCAATGAAAATAAATCTGCTCAGGATATGAGGTCACTAAAGAAGATCATGAGTGGATAGTAATGGCTTTCTGAAAAGCAGAGGTTTAATATGTTTCCTTTGGATATACGATTCTGGTTTCAGTAAGTTTATACCAAAGGCTTCAACAATCGTAAATAGATGGAGGCCCACTATCCTCATTATGCTTCTATTGATCTTGGCGATGACTTTTAAGGCACAGTCAGTTTAGATAGACTAACTTGTGTTCTCTGAGATATAATATTGTCGTCATGACACAATGTGTTTATTCATAATGATGATAGTATTGATGATATTGCATAATCTTAACGTAGAAAATACAGTCAATAAAGACGAAATGATGTCAAAACTTAGAACTTTGTAGGTAAAGTGTAAAACACGAATTCACCTATTTTACTGAGACTGATTTTGAAGCGTGTCCTATTCAGTTTTTGATTTTCTTTTATATTTGTTTCGTAATGTTTATTTACATCCTATGTTTGTGTATAAGTAGTATTCAAAATGCAGATGTTATTTCGTCCAATTTTCTTTGACTTTATGTTGCAAAGTTTAAACACAGATAACTTACAACGAATGTGCATTCACAATCTTCATGTAGTTTATAATGGTCATCGGAAGGATCTGATTCGTGTAAGTACATTTTCATCCGTTTAATGTTACATTTAATACTGTATTTTCCTTATATTGTGATCTTTTATTTCCTGAATGAAGAACCTCATATGCATTTTGTATACGTTCGTACGTCGATTTTATAAACAGATATTTTCACTATAAATAAACCTTAAAATTATACAAAATTTGGTCTCTAAATAGTTAATGCATTTCGTTCTCTAAACCTAAAGCTATTCTGCGTTTACCGAACATGAAACACCCCAACTGTTATTTGACGACTGATATTTTCTTCTACATAGAAACCTGTTCGAAAGTCTTTAATTGCCATTAAGAACCAGAGAGGCACTGGACATTTGTTTTACCTTTGTATGGGACTTCTTACCAATGCGCACCCGACGACCTCTCCTGGAATCCTGATACGAAACAAATATTTACTACTCTCTGTTTTATAGATATCAAACTATTTATCATTGCAACAATAAACTTTTCTGTCATAAATTTTTAACACTTCATATAAACACACCATAATTACGATTGGGTGTTATGGAGAATGCTGAATGTCAATTTGATATCACGAACTGATTTCAATTAGATAACCATTGACCTCCAAGAAGCACTGAACAACCGTTTCGTTTTGGTATGGGACTTTGTAGCAGTACACTTCCGCCCCTCTACTAGGGATTGAACCCTTGACTTTCTGACTTCGCGACCAACGCTTAACCATTAGATTACTGATCTGGTCCCAACTGCTGGTATTTCTAATTCAGTGATTTTGCGATATATTTGTTTTCTTTCTATTTTTATATATCTTTAGTTTTGGCAATATGCAGTAGTTCTATCGATTTCACTCAGTCACACAGAAAATTCACGTCAGGTTAATCAACCTTTAGCTTCACAGTTGATTGGAAGACCGTTGTTTGATATATGGTAAGTTGTGCTTAATGAAGTTTTTAAAGATACTTTAAATAATTTACAACATTTGTGCTGTTTTCGATCTTTGAAATAAAACAGCCTAATTATTATATACTAAAAGAGTTAGCTTTTCTTACTATCTAATTAAAACTAAACAAATATTTCAACCAATAGAAATTTGTAAAAATTCAATTTGTTTACAATTCTTAAAGTAAAAAGAGTAAAATCTGTATACGTTCATGTTATAACGATAAAATAACTATTTTGATGGAAAGGTTTGACCAATTAATATGATCATTATGATCTTGTGCGCACGAAATGACAATGACGAACTTCAATGAGAGTACCTAGTCGGTCCCTGCACTTCTTCCCGATGCCCATTCAGTCCCAGGCCAGAATGTGAAAAGCACAAGATTGATGAGCAACTAAATAGAATCAGACTATATTACAAATAATCTTTTGTATATACATGGAACTTGACCATCCAGCCAGCCAATCAGGAAATTAAGATTAATTCTAATCGAGAGTAATAGTGACTGTAAACTGGAGTAACGTTTGCACAATTAATTAACCATAATTGATCAATAGAAAATGATATACTGACAGTTAGTGTGATAAACAGGAGGATAGTGCAAAGGAAATATAATAATATCAAAAATCAAATATCCACCTTATATACAACCAAAATAATTGAAATGAAATAGTGAAACATTTCTAGGAGACAACCAATCGTTTTTAAGTTCTCGAGAGTTAATCTTTAGTGATGAATAAAGTTCATAGTTTTTACACCAACCTCTCTATTCATTACAATTAATTTATTGTAGAGAATATTTTTTGATTCACCTAAATGGTAAGGAGTCAGTTCAACATATGAATAAATAATTAGTATATGTTATACAGAGCCACTCAAGAACAGCGACTTACTTTTGAAACTGTGTAAAGTAAACATTTTTCTCAATCACGATTACGTTCCTCTCGTTCTATCCTCCCGTTTGATCTGTCGACTGTAAGTATGTGATTTACCATTTATGAATTATTGTTACTTAATTGTGTATACGTTGCTCCAGTTGACTACCACTATCCCTGTTATTTTGTGTCGATGTCAGTTTCCTAATTGGTTGACTGCGTGATCACGTTCTATGCGTACATAAGGGAGTGCTTGGAATGCAATATGATTCGTCTGGTTGGTTCATTGGTTTGTCTTCTTCCTATTCCTGCCTAGGATTGAGTAGGCATCGACTTAACTTTCATATATGTCATTAGTCGCTGTGGTTTCATGTATGCAAGGTCACATCCGGCAGTTGGCCGTACGTTCTCGTCACAGCAGTTTAGGCGACTTAATAGCATACTACTAAAAAAATCTACAAACCATGTCTCGTTAAAATATTTTTTAAAATTAACCACTTCTTGATCTGATCGAACTTTTTTTCAATAATCTATAATATCGTTGCCTCAATAGTAACGAACCCTGGTGAATAGTTTAAAATTATGATCATTTTTGATCAGGTGAATGATTTTGATAGTATTTTGTTCTTTTATCCTGAAGGTTTTGTTGTGGTTTTGGGCAATCTCTTCAGTGTCAAAGTTTTGTAACATTATAGTGTAAATCATATATGTAATTGTTTATATGGTACTATAGTAACTATCCAGCTGTCTTGTGTCAATATTATTAAAGCTGAATTTATTAGAATAGCTTTTGTTAAGCAATTGGTTATCTTTTCGTAGTTGGTAGAGCGCTAAATCAGTAACACTTAAGAAGTTGGTTATAATTTGTGTATGAGTGAGTACTTCAATTTTAATTTTAATCACTAATTTAATATTAAAATGTTTATATTTTAGTAAGTCGTATTGTTTGTTGCAAAATAACACGTGATATATTAGTGAATGAAATTAGTCTTAACTTCTATTTTCATCCAATCGTTTTTTTATTTATGATTTTTCTAAGTTTTTTTTTCACATCAAATAATAAATTATTCAAAATAGGATTCGGCATTTTCTTCGTATACATGATGTACAAAGTTTGGCAATGTTGGTACTTGTACTTCAAAGGTTAAATCAGATAAATGAACTCAAAGTAAGTTTTAGGGATATTTTATTAAGTTATAATGTTATTTATTATCATCTTTTAAATGTTCTTATCAATAATACATTTTTAGTGTATAGTGTTTCTATCATGTTTTTAGAATATTGAATAAGTATAGGCACGTTAGTATCCTTTTTTTACATTTATGCGTTTTGTATTTCTATGGGTGTTAAATTTGTATTGTTTGTAAATATTATTTGAAAAATTGTACTTATGAACAGATCATAAATATGTATGGTATTAATCGAATCTATCTAATGATACAAGTGGATTTTGAAATAATACTTCAGTGTTTACGTTTTATCATATGTTTATAGAATTACAGTGTCGATTTATTCAAATGCTCCATGAATATTCCTTATGGAAATAAGAAAACGTATTCTTATTGATAATGCTATCTTTTAAGATATAATATATGTAATGAATTGCTCACTACACAATCGATTTACTCTTTTCACAAATTCAAGCAATCCATGCAAGGGTGAATAGATTTACAGGATTTGATAAATTCACTGTTTATTAAATATTTCCATCAAGTCGTTAAAACCACAAATAGAGCAAAGAAATCTCTCTTCAATTAGCTTCTCATCATGGCTCAACCATATTGGGTGTGAAACAGTTACCTACCGATGGCAATGGATAACGTCGCACAAACCCTATCACGAGTTGACTAAATTAGAAATATCAGTAGTTGGGAGCCGACTCAGTGGTATAAAGGTAAAGCGTTCACTACAGAGCTAGAGGGTCATGCGTTCGACTCCTGATAGGGTCGTGGATATACACCGCTTTAGAGTCCTATACGAGGGCGAAACAGCTGTTCCGTGCTTCCAGGTAGTCAATGGTTGTTTAATTCGGATTAATTCGTGATATCAAATCGACTAATGTGCATAGTTTTACGTTAGATTACGAAATCATTACTTTGACCATCAAACTGATTTCAAGTGTTACACTCTACTTTTAATTCTAATTTATTCCTGTTTTCATTTCAGTTTATTGCCAGCAATTATTTTTTTATGTATTAAACATATGTTTGTAGATCATTAAATTTTGTAGTTAACTGGTTTCCTTACATTTTTCATTTTATTAATTCATAAGCTTTTGAGACAGCTAACTAATTCTTTTTTTGTTTTGTTTAGTTTTCATGTAATCTAACTTTTCTGTGTTATTATTTAATAATTGTTTTACAATTATTTTGATATATTTTGATAACTTCCCAACCAGTTTATGTGTATTAATTTCGTAATCCAATGTAAAACTATGCATATTAGTTAGTGTTGAACCATGATGAGGAACTAATTGAAATTTATTGTATGTCATATTTTCTCTTCAACTATGAAATTAATTGTTCTAAATTATTGATATGTAGATTAATGAATGAAATATCCTTTAATGAGTAAGAATTATTTTGATAAATATTATTGTAATAAAATTGAAATTGAAATTCTTTTAATAGTGTTTATAAATAAGTTAGACAATAGTTCTAAATAACCTCGTTCACAATTGAACTTACTAAGTCGTAATCAGAGTGAAAAAATTAAAAGTTAATTACATTTCATTTGTGTTATTAAGTTAGTTGGACTTTTTCCACTGAGTCTTGTTGAATACAAATACTAGACTGTAGCGTTTTAAACGGAATATATCTGTTATGTTTCCTTATTAAAGACAACACTTATGAAATTAAACAGATGTGATCTTTAAAACTGTGTTGTTTTATTAATTATTTCAAATGCGAATAAAGAAAGAATTCATATAGGGAACTAATTGTGTGAAATATTTCAAATGTACTCACCCTATTTAGCCTTGATAAGTAGATTATGACTAGGTGATATTGTTATTATGCTATCACAACGAATATATATAATTGAATGTGAATGATTTGTCATAATAGATAGATTAACAAGAATGAATGAACTTAACGAACTGTTTTCTCAGAAGATTGTACATGTATTGAACATTTCGTTTGTATCGTTTTTGTTGTTCCCGTCACCCTAACCTCACGGTTAACCTATCAACTGTTATTATATCGTTTCCCATTCATAAACTAAAGCTAATTATTGTTCACCTATTACTCCGTTTTTCTATCCTTAATATCGTTGTTTTGTGTTGATATTGTTATTCTATTTGGTCTGTTGTATAAATCTGAATTTCCGCGTATGTATATATACGAATGGCTGAACTGGTTGATTTATCAATTTTGTGTTCTTTCTATTACGTTCGAGACTCTACATTCATATGATTACAGTTTTTGTTTTGCTCGGTTACTATTTTGGTTTTGACAAGGTCGTTATTCCCAATCAGTCAGAGTCAGGATATAATATGATTTTATTTTAATTTCGTTACAACTGGGATTCTTAAAATTAGTGTCAGTATAATCATAATTTGTCCACTTAACAATTCGTAGTTCTGTGTGTACATCTTATCTTACTAGATTATCGAACTTGACGTTTTTACTTGAAATCTGCTTTCATTAAATGATCGTTTATACTGTTGCTTCAAAATTGAAATTTTGACTAGATTACGTTTTCTGAGCTGAACGGCTTAATTGCAGAGTTTTCATCATCGTTGTGCACGATTCCACAGGTTCATACCTTTGATAGTAGTGAGCTGAGAATTTCTCCACAAACTAATATTATTTGGTTTTATCAGTCATGAATTCGTTTAGTTACTTTTCACTTTCTTGCACATTTATTTCGATTCCCTTCCTTATTGTCCTGACGAATTCGTCCAAATTATTAGTGAAAATTCTTCAATTAAACTATCCTCTTTAGAGATCTTAGTCTAACTGAAACTATCCTTCTAAGCTACAAAATATTCACCGTCTCGAAGTCTGGATCGTTTCGTTGTATATCTTCGAAAATTTAGACCATAACTGGAATCATTTCTCGGCATAAAATGAATGTCAATTAGCAAAACAGATTACATTATTAAGTCATTATTAGTAATTGGAAATTAAAAATGATAACGCTTACAATATGACCGCTAATCTAAACAGCCTGATATCGTGGTTTACTTTGTTCGCTTTAGTATAATACAACTGACTATTCGTAAAGAAATAATTGAATTTATATTCATTAAGAATCATCATACCGTGCAAGTTTTAGCTACTTATGAGATAATCTTCTACTTATCAAGTGGACAACATGTCAGTAAAACACACATCTTTGTTGATCCTGAAAAAAATGTTGATAATAAAGTAATAACCGCGTACTCTACTAAACTTTGCATTAATCCTGTGCGGCTGATTTTTAATATTCATAGATGATTTTATAGAATTAACTATTGAATAATATCTTATTTCAGTAATATCAACTACGATCTGGATATATCAGTCGTCGTATTGTGTACCATTAATTTGTTAATGCGTAGTCTTTACCATAGGATGAGCTATATTCGTCGTATGTATTAAAAAGCCTTGAGGTAGTGTACTGTAGTTGCATTAGTTGCTTACTTATACGTTTCGATTAAATTTCTATCAAATTGCGACAGGGATAAGCTTAAGTTAATCTTAAAATGTCTCCAGTGAATACTACTTACAGGAAATCATCTTAGATCTAGACAATCCAAGAGTGTAAACCGGTCAATCAGCATTACACATGCACAGGATATTAACAATGCAGAAAAAATTTTATGTTAGTGGATATATTATCTTTGAGAACGTCAACTTTGCACAGAGTATACATATTTTACGTAAGTAACGAATAAATCGAAATTTTCTCTTTACAAACGGAAATAACAACATATAATTTCGTCTATGTAGCTGTATAGCATCCATAAGCTCAATTGCTTATAGGCACAGAATTAGTCTTCAAGTTGTCGTTAAGTTGCTTTTAGTTTTAGTTTAGTTACTTTAGAGCATAAATCAAAGGTTATTCTGTCACCTGTATTGTACACTTATTTCATGCTCGGGAAATGAATAAATCGTTCAAAAATACTTTTCCTAGGAACAGCTCCGAATTGAAAATATTATTATTATTATTATTATTATTACTGACAAATGATGCAAGTTCACTATTCTCAATTGTTCCAGAATGTTCGGTTATTGGATTGTCATAGTGATATAAATATCATTTTTTGTTTCAGTTTGATGCACTTGATGATTCAAATATTTCATTAAATAAACTGGACAACAGTAAGTTATTATTCTTTTTGATGTGAAAAGTTGTTTTGAAATTTTCGTTGTGTTGTTTTCTAAAATATTTTAACAATTGCGTAATTTAGTTCAAATTTCACTACATTCTTATTACTTTCATTTTCGAAACTCTCACGAACGCTATTCTTCATTATTGTTTGATTTCAGTGGGTTTTAAGGCATACAACTGGATCGATTTAAAAAATTGTTCTAAAAACTGTAGTACAGTACAGTATGTTCAGTATAGAACCTGGCACATGTGTGCATCGGTTCAAGATGCCATACTTCTATGGTATCGCAAGATTAGCACCACATTAGGAGAAGCAGAAGTTATTTCAATAAAAATAATAATAATAATAGTAACAATGAGTGTGAATATGTAGAATATGGTTCAGAGAGCGTAGAAAGAAAGTTATAGAATAATTTTAAGCTCACGATTTAAGGGACCCGTTGTTATGCTTCGCCTTAGGTTGGCTATGGCTTTCTCGACTTCGATAAGAGTCGGGGGGGGGGACTTAAGTCGACTTTCCATTTAGGCTATGGGAAGTTCTAGAGCGGCTGGAGGCCAACTGAACTGCTCCTTGAAGTGTTCAGCCCATCGTTCTAAACGTCTAGACGTCTAGAGCTAATAAGCGTTCTATCTTTTTCGGAGATCGTCTCACCAACGCCTGATTTTTTAACCCCGGTTTCTTTCATTAACTTGAAAGTTGTCTAGTGTTACCTAACGCCGCTGCCTTTACCGTTTCCTCTGCTTTCGTTACCCACCACTGCTCACGGTCATTTTGTAGACCTTTTGTCAGTTTGAACCTGATTGCTCTTCGCTCCTTATCATCTTCGGAGCCTGATGGGATAAGTTTTTGGGAGTCTATCAATTCAATAGAAGCCATCGAGATCAACTGATTTTTCTTGATTTAAGTCCTTGATAAATATCACTGTAAATGCCATAGCTGTTTTGGACATCTTGTCAAGCAGTATCTAGTTGGGTCGCATCTTTATGATTGCCTAAGTGATTCTTCAGTTGTTCCTGGAATTTTTCTTGGCTGTTTCGTTGCTGAACTGAATTCTAATGGGTTTTCCTGTGGTCGTTTTTCTTCGCCCAGTAAGATGCAAGCAACACGTGCTCGTACTAGAGCATAATCAGAATCCAAACATGTACTCCAGAAAGATCAGAAATATTCTATCGAGCCCCTCCAATAGTGGCTAATGGCGATATAGTCTATTTGAATCCACCGTTTCTAGAAATGAACTGTCGTCTGAGAAAAGTTGCAGCAGACGATCGCCGTTATCCGTTCTCTGAGCTGGAACACTGAAGCGCCCATTTAAATGTCCTTCAGACCGATTCAAGCTACCTGTTTGGGCGTTAAAATCACCAGCCAAGATTACCAAATTTGAGTGTTTGTCCCTATGAAGAAGTTCAGAAAGTTTTCTGTAAACTTCATCCTTCACTTTATCCGGGCTGCAGTCAGTGGGAGCGTAGGCAGAGACCGCGAAAAGACAACGGCCTATGTCCCTATCTTTCCGAGTTTATACTGAACAATTTGGTCGGACGGCACATAGGCGACTGTCGACAGGAATCCATTTATTCGAGAAATGCCTATTCTACCCTCATACTTAACACAATACCTACACCGGCTAGTCCACGAGAAGTTGCTGTTGAGTCACCAGATAAACTATGAGTGTATCGTGTTAGTTTTCCATTCTGACCAGGTGAGGTCAAGTCAATGACCGCACTAAAATCCTGTATGCGCGTTTCGGAGACACAACATGCGTCAATGGTGTGGGATTCTAATGTCCTAGGTAGGGAGGTTTGCTGCCCTATTTGACTCAGGGTTCGTACATTGAATGCACCAATGTTAAGTTTGTAGCGTGGTCTTAGTATACTCAGGACATTATTTCATGGGCCGAAATCGTTGGCACTGATGACAGGGCAGAGATTTGGAGATAAGGATTTAGGCTTGAAGGTAGGGGTAGGATAAATATTAGGACTAGAAGAAGGAGTTTGATTAAAACAGAGGTGATCTTGTGTGTTGTTAGAGGTATGAGGGCGGTTATCACTTCACAGCTGCCCATACTATAGAAGGGTTCTTTTTGATGTACCTGAAAAGCAAAATGGGTTAGGGTTGGTCTTAAAGACATGGGAGCGTGACCGTAATGTCCAAGGAACAACTGCTTGAAGCCGGTCACACACGGCGTTTTTGAGAGAGGTTGTTGTTGTTGTTGTTGTTGTTGTAGCTTCGTACATGTTGGGTCCTTACTGACGGAGATGGGAATCCGTAGTGTAAGGTGTGGTGTGCATTTTTAAGGTCGACCGTTTCTAATTTCTCCCTTCCTTTGTGAGAAGGCAGCATCTCTGTTATGCTGGTTGTCTGAGGAAAATACCTTACTGCCGTCACACCTGTATACAGCCAGCAGTACGACTTTGTCCTCCGACCTTGTATTTGTTTCTTCTAGTCTCACCACTCTTCAACCGGCCTACCTGGCATGATAAGATCTTGAGGAACGATTGTTCGAGTCAGTATAGGCTGACTGAGTCATCACGATAGGCAAGCTTGACCACTACGTGAATGTAGCGGCACGATCGGTCGGTCAGTCAGTCATAAACTAAGTAGGATTTGTGATATAAGCTCATAGGTTCAAGTTTCCATACCACATTAGAACGGGAAAATCAAATTTACAAGTATACAAAAGTGAAGAATAGAAATAAAGGTGTCTATGAAAAGATTATAGAACTTAGGATTTGCAAGAAGATAGAGGGTGAATCCACTTTCTCAAGTGTTACTAATTCTGAGCTATGTCACCTAGTGTCTCTAATCACTGATCACAACTGTCGTATATACCCCAACTAGGTTGTCTGCATCTACCAACATGGCTCAGACCAGCAATTAAAGACCTCATTTTTGTGTTTGGCTGCCCTTACCTTTCTTCCATCCTATCTTTACCCCAGATAGCATAGCTTGATGAGGCAGGTGGTGGTCATGCCTAAGCAACTCATGCCCCAACCATCTTAGTAAATGTAAGCTTGCAACCCTGATTGATTTGCCATGTTCTCCCAATACTCTGTCTAACATTAATATTACTTATTTGATCATTATATGATGTATGGAGTATGCTAAGAACACTTCTCTGATCAAAGACCTGGAGCCTACGCATATCTTCTATTTTCATGGCCCATATTTCGCACCTATATGCTAAAACACAGGGGAATGTTGCGCAGTACTCTTGACCTTTCGTTGTAAGCCAGATAGCTAGCCTACGCCACAAGTGACGTAGGTTGTTAAAAGCCAAAGGAGTTTTTTGAGTCCGGTCCGAGATTTCGTCAGATACCGACCTACTAGGAGTGATGAGACTTCTGAGATTAGTGGAGTATTCAGTGTTCTTAACTACTTTGCTCCCTATGACTGATCTAGGCGATGGTGCAGTCGAGTCCTGGAGTAATATTTTGCATTTACATAGAAAGAAATGCATACTAAACATGTTTATGATGTTACTCGTGTTCAAAAGACTACATATTTTCAGCGTCTTCACAGAGCAGAACTATGTTGTCTGCATATACTAACGAGTGGACTTTCTTAAAAAAGATTTTTTCCCAAAGAGTTAAATAAAGAATGTGAGATTTCTAAGAGAATATGTATACTTAAATTAAATAAAAAGAGAAATAATGGACAACCCTAATGAACCCCACTTGAGGTTGACAAATCTCGTAACAGCTCGTCATAGTCTCTAACTCAACCAGTCGTATTCGAGTAGAGGGCGTTTATGATGTGTATGTACTTTTGAAAAGGCCTCTTAATGCAAAACACTGTCACAGTCCCTCTCTATCTACTGAGTCAAACGCGACCTTCAAGTCAGTAAATGAAATTATTGTCGAACGTTGGCATGTCCATGTGCTAAGATCTTATGCAGAGTGGATATTTGAACAATGCTTCCTCTCTCAGGTCTGAAACTAGTCTGATTTTCCCGAGTTTGTGCTTATCTAGCGTCGGATAAACGTCGGATGATTACAGAGGCTAATATTTTAAACACTGTGTTTGTCAAACTAATTCCTGTGTAGTTACCGCAAAAAGATTTCTGTCCATTTTTTGTAAATTAGAACGATCGACAATCACTATCAATCAGATGGGATATCAGTCACAGACTTTAGCTAATATATCAGCCAACCAACCGATTTTATTATCTTGTCTTTTGGTCTGCACAGAATTGAAGACAAACCAAACGTCATCTGCAAAATCAACTGCCCTAACAACGATAAACACTACATCGGACAAAGTGACTGACCTCTCCATCTCCGCCTACATGAACATTAAGCGCCACGACATACCAACTTTCATATCATTACATACAAACAATCATGGACACAAGTTTGATTGGGAAAACGTAGTAATTTTCGACAGCGTATACACAGAGAAAAGCAACGAATTTCTAGACGCTTGGCATTCAGGTCAGTCAGTAATCAATAAACACATTGAGATAGGTGCAATTTGTCAACCAATTAGAAAATTAATAAACAACTACATCGCTATAGATCAGGCCAAGAAGGAGAAGAATCAAAACCAATACGCAAAAGATGACAGAACATGTGTCAATATCGACCAATCAAACTCAGGGCCGACTGGCCAAGCTTTTAGTCACTCATGGGGAAAATTACATAGCTCACTTCTATCTGAAGTTTGCACCGGTTAAGTCGTCCAGAATGACGATGAAAGCTTCACAATCAAACCATTTAACTCAGAGATCGCTATCAAACCAAAGACATATGTCAATTTTTCACTCAGGTAATTTGAGGATAGTTGGTGAGCGGAGAGTAGCTGTGAGCCAGTTGAACTGTTTCCGAAAGTGCTTCACTCATCAGTTCAATCTTTTAGTAAATGAGTGGATCTCAAACCCATCGTTTTTGGAAATAGTCTTACTAACAGCCGATTTCTTAATACTGGTTTCCTTAATTAGTTGGAATCGTTTTCAAGTATTGCCTGCTGCTATTGTTTTTGTAGCCCTCCACTGCTCACCGTCTTTGCACAGACTTACTGTTAGTCTATGTTTCAGTTGTCGTCGTCCTTCATCATTCTGAGAGCCCGCTAGAATGAGTTTTCGAGCCTCCATCAATTCACTAGAAGTTTCAGAGGTCTAATTATCTTTCATAAACATTGGATTTAGGTTGGATGCAGATATCACTTCTGCATTTACAGCTGCCTTAAAATCTTTCCGAGCTTCTTCGGGATGAATATTCTGTCTATGAAAAACTAAGTTCCTAGCTAATCCTTCTCTGAATTCATTCTTGGTCTTTACAGTCTCGAATTAACATTTAAGGGGTTTTCCTGTTGTGACCGTTTTGCATCATGTAAAGTGCATGGAAATAAGTGCTCTCTTGAGGACGTGGTTAGAATCCAAACACGCTCCCCAGAATGAACAGCAGTCCTCTACGTAGTCTCCAAAAATAGCTGATGTTAATGTTGTTTGTTCGTGTCCGTTGTTGTGTAGGTGCTGAAGGTCGCCAGGTTAAACAGTGTCTCTCTTTATGCTTAAAGTTTGTGCTGGCTATAAATATGCAGTAGCTTGAAGATAATTGCATCAGAAGGTCTCCATTTTCCATTCGTTGGGCTAGGATGTTGAGTTGGCCACCTAAGTGTTTTTTTAACCTAATTTAGCCTATCAACTCGGGCATTAAAATCCCCCGGTATGCGTATTATGTCTGGGTGACAGCCTACACCAATCGCAGTAGATCTTGTGGTTCTAGCTAACGAGGCTTTTTGATCGATTCGACAGAGTGTTCTTACATTAAAAGCTCTAATATGAAGTTTAGGAAACCGTGATTTCAGGAGACCTGGGATAGCATTTCAAGAACTCAAATAGCTAGTACTTAATGGCAAGCATGGAAAAGGTGGATGAAAACTTGCTTAGAAGTGACTGTACTAGCGCTGAAATTAAAAAGTCGAAATGCATTCGCTAATATTTTTTTCATAATTATTAGTTGATTTCCTTAAAATTTCTCAAGGATGCTTATTCTAATTAACTCTGCCTTCTGAGCAGTGAAGATACTGGTCACTAGAAGTAGCCATCAATGTTGCCAGTATTTTCCAAATTATTTTGTAATCTTTCAGTAAGTAGTCACTGACGTAACTGTCGAATGTAATGCGATTAAAGATATATTAAATCATTGAATACTCAAGATACTTTTTGATGACGTTTAGTAGTTTTTCGTCCATCGTAATTCTGGGTGATTTCATTAGCACAAACTTCTGATTAAAATACTTCTCTAATATTGGTTGTGAGATTTACTTATTATGAAGTTTTCTGCCTTATGATTCAACAAAAGAGTCTGAAAAAGGAATTCATTTTCATGCTATTACTATTAATATGTCACAGCGATGGGAACTACGTAGATTATTAGCGAAATGATGGCGATGCCAGTTAGATCTAATAAACTAATAATCGGAATGCTATTAATAATAATCAGTTAGTATTCTATTGTTCCTCTTTATAATGTTGTTTACTTTAATTTGTTATGGTAACTTCCTCATCCAGTTCACAATTCTACTTCACACTTCTAATCATCTGCCACAATTCAAATGCACTTGACTTTTGAAAGATCCAAAGCTAGACTGCTGTTATCAATTCATAAAAAGGTTTTCAATCATTCGATTTTGATCTTTTTCAGAACTATACATGTTAAATATTTGTATCTGGCTCCGTGTAGCCTGTTAACAAACTGTATTCATTAATAGCTAATGGATGTGTTTTTTTTAATAATGGTTTGTTAAATTTAAAAAGCTAAGATTCGGTAAGATATTACGAAGTGGCATTTTATTCCAGTTTAACATATTTTCTCCTTACTGACAGATGGTTACAACGTAGAACTTGATACATGCGTACGTCAGTTCAAGTTGCCATGCCTCAATTAGCAGATAGAGATTAAATTGCCGAATCAGATCCCAGAGTAGGGGAGGTAGTTACAGAGTTAGTATTAATGGAAGGGAATAGAGATCGGTGATAAGATTTAAGAAAATATGATTCAGTAAAGAGAAAATTATGATAAGTTCAGAAACTTAGAGTTTGGAGGAAGACAAGGAGTGGATGCACCTGCGCCATTGCCAACGATTTTGAGCCATATCACCCAAAGTCTCTAACCATTTATTACGAGCGTCACGCGGACCCCAACCAGGTAGTCTGCACCTATTAACATGGCTCAGCCCAATTGTCAATGACTTCATGGACTGGTGCCATGTTTTGGTTTGGCCGCCCCTAGCTTTCTTCCAGCCTACTGCTACACCAGACAGCATTGCTCGTCGAGGTAGGCGGTGGTCAGGCATACGTAGTACATGTCCTAACCACTTTAGCTGATGAAGATTTACTACTTCATCAATAGACTTACCGTATCTACCTAGTACTTTATTGCTAACCCACGTATTGCTTACTCGGTGGTCCCAGCAAACACGAGGAATGCTTCGAAGACATCTATGATCGAATACCAGGAGCCTACGAATATCCTCTATCTTTAATGGCCATGTTTCACATCCATAAAGTAAGACGGATCGAACTACTGCGCAGTAGACGCGTCCTTTGGTCAGTAGTCGGATGTCTCGCCTACGCCACAGATGACGCAAATTCCCAAAAGCTAATCGGGCCTTATGTATACGCGCAGAGACTTCTCCTTACTTCTCTCTCTTTAAACCGTATTTTATGTATTTTTATTAAATTATACAACACTATCTGCCATCTGCACTTCAGGTCAATATTTTCACTGTAGTAATTACTCATTTTAATTTAATACTAATATGACTACGTACATTATCTAATCAATCTAGCTATCACTTCACTTTTATCTGCGAACAATTTTTTGGAAACATTTTCGTTATATCAAATGAATGACTCAGAACAGATAACAAATCTTTTAGGATGTAATGCGGTTGCCAGTTCATCCTTAGAACAACAGGTGTCGTTTACGTTAGATAACTCTGATGAGACACAAAGTGAATTCAATTTAGTATTTGGGCAGTCAAACGAAAATATGAACTCCCATCTTGCAGAACAGCTCACTACCAAGGAATTACCGATTAATTCACTTTGTGCCTATCAATCAAGGTTGGTTCCATGCACTTTTTTCTACTTATATTCTATACACATCTATGTTATTGCTCCTATTCAATCTCGGCAGATTTTTTTAAAAATCTTGATGTTTAGTTTAACATGCCTTTAATATTCTTTCTTACCAGTCTACCTTGTAACAAAGAATCCGGTATTCCCTATATATAAAGAGTGCAGTTCTGTTGAAGTAATGGTGAAATCCCAGTTTGCCGTGTGTTTGTGATACTTAGTCACTCTATGATGAAGTTCGGAAACTCGCCGCGTCCATCACAACCCGTTATTAGGGCCCTAGAGATAGCATAACTTGTTGGCTTGAGATTTTGTCAGGTATGGCCTAAAATAAAAGCCAATAGCGACCCTTTTTCAGTTTTCTATTGAACTATTCATAATGACGAATCGATCTTTATTCGAAGTCTTTTTCGGTTGTATTTTCACCGAAAGTTATTCCTTTTGTAACTTTCCTACTGTCTAACGTTCTAGCTTATTGAATATGGTCGCCTTCACTTTCTTATTTTTTTTGCAATGGTGTATTTATAACCGTTTGTTACATACATTTTGGTGACCATTTGAACCAAACTTCGTTTCTTAACTCTTCACTATGTAATAATATTAAGATAAGGAATGCATTCATCTGCTCGTGTTCACTTACTCGTGTTGCCCAACATACCCAACCATTCGTGACAATTACTTTTCTGACCACAACCACGTAGTTTGCATTTGCTAACATAGGACAGACTAGTAGTTAGTGGCGTCATGAACTGCAAGGACATCCTCGATGATCTTTTTTATGAATTTTTCAATTTTGTCCTTTAGCACCTACTATTGCGCATCGAAGTAGGTAGTAGTTCGGCACAATCAACACATATTCTGACTACCTCATACAGTAAAGATCGGCAGCTGTATCAGTTGATTTACTGTCTTTACTTCGTACCGTTCGTCTAACTTCAGAATTTCCTGCTCGGTTGTTCCGCAATCTGATCTTATATTCTAGATTTAATCCAACTGAAGAATGTGTGCATTTCAATCCCTCAACATCTAACTAGATATTCATTTTCCTGTTTAATATAAACTGCTATTACGGTCTAATTACCGTTATAGTCAGTTTAATTCATTCTGCTGGTATGAGTTATAAACTTCCTGTTGGTTACAAAAATAAGGTGTTTCCAAAATTGTTTGAAAACTTTTTGCTGATTTAATCATACATATTCACTATTATGAGTTATATTATTAAGTTTTCTATAATCTTCGGCATTTTTATTTAGTTACCTAATGATGACAAAATTTTAAAACCTCAATTATGCGATGTTTTATTATTTATCAAACACAGTATGCTTCATTGAAACTTGTTATCATATTGATTGTGATTTATGTAATGCTTTTTTACGTTTTAGATTTATTCATCAGAAGGATTTGTTTTCATTCGATCACTATGTTTATGTTTATGCAAGTATCATTTATTCTCTACGTGAATACATCTTACACTCCCATCTTTTCCGATCTTGGTTGACGAGTATTCGTATAAATTCATCACTTCATGTTTGGCCCTATGTTCAAACAAATACTTTGATTTTATTTTCATGTCCAGACATTCAGTGCAACTCTAACTTAGTTCCCAAACACTTCAATGGATCTCTTAAGTCTGTACAATGTACACAATGTCACTGGGAAGTGAATTTAGAGAAACAAGGTTCTATAAATGGTCCTTTAAAACCTCAGAGATTGTTAATCTGTTCTATTTGCCGAAATACTTGCAAAGGACTTGTGTTGGTGTGTCCACAGTGCAGTCACGGTGGGCATGTTCATCATGTTTATACATGGTTTAATTCAGTCAATAAAACCAAGTTACCCAAACAGTGCCCTTTCATTAATTGTGAATGTTTCTGTTTTTTTCAATGAAATGTATTTAACTCAAATTGTGCCAACTCAATAAAATGTCTTTTTTATACTTCTTAGAGAATCAAACCTATCAGCATTTCCTCAGGGAAATACTGTGTGATGTATCCTGAACTTCCTGATTTATAAACTGATTTGATAAATGTTCACTAGCATTTTATAGATTTTGTTTTCTCCTTAAATAGCATGTAGGTGGTGATTTAACCTATTCATCATACGTTTTTGAGAGGAATGTTCATGTTCTTAAGAGCAAGTTATGTTACTGATTTCAATTGTTTTTATAAACTTAATTTCCTTCTGTTATATTTCCCCACTTTTTTTACCGTTCATTTGTCACTGCTAGATATACTCTGTACTTTGCAGATTGTTGGTACTCTCAGTATCTTACATTGTTAACCTTTTTTACAAAGACATTGTAAATATATGTATATGAAAAAACTGTACGCTTATTGACAGACTCAATAAATTTTTCAAATAGAATTCAACCTCTTTCCTTGTGCTACTTTAATTTGAATGAAGAGCAGATGAAGTCATTTTTATTCTCTGTTCATTATTATTTTTAAAATGTTTTTAATTACACAGTCTTCTTCAAATTGACTAATTTAGTGACGCCTAGAACACAATGTTTTTGACAATGATTATTGCTAATCTGCAAGATAATACAAAAGTTTCATATTACTAAACATTGAATATTTCTCAAGCGTTAAGTTACTGGATTAGAAGTTTGCTTAGTAGCGGAGTTGTTATCAACAGAGCTTTGTGGGCTTTAGCGTGATCGTTTTTTTAGAGGCGACCTATATGTGAAGACTTGGCGTTAATGCATGTTATCAGAGGTTATAACATCGGCCAAAACAGACCAAGCACAATGACATCCAGGTTTTCACAGATCTCGTGAAAGTCAACACTTAAGCCAAACATACAGCTTACTGTTATGCTATCACAAAGGTCATGCAGGAAGTCAGAGGTCGTGCTGGTTATGTTACCAACGATAAAAACGGCTGGATTACTGTGTTTTATCGGTAGTGGGAGGGCCGTAGAGGTGTTAGTAAATATTTCACCTAGACTGTATGAGTATGATTTCGAAATTCTCCACATTCAAAAGCTCAGCCGTTCTTATCGTCACTGTTGTAAGTTATTAACGGAAACATGGTGCTGTGGTTTTAGCGATTATGAGATATTTCTTTCCTGCAGGAACATGATGCTGGAAGCCAAAAACGTGTTACACTGACTGCACTGACAGGTGTAACGTATTACTTTAATATGCATAAACCCGGACACAATATACTGGTTGTTGAATTAAAACCAGATGAGTAATATACCAAAGTATCTTGGCGGCAGTTACATAACAACTAAACTAAATATTTGGGGTTGTACAGAAGAGTCGCACAGTAGGCAAAATCACACAAAACATTCAGTTACGGTTACTACCCTCAGCATTATGTTTACTTGCTAGTTACACCACCCTCCCTTGGTTTATGTTATTAGGCTTTAGTATGTTGGTGGGTTGAGTATGCAACATGTTCAACACTAAACCTCACGTCATACCACATTTCGGAATTCGCTTTTTGTTTCACGGCACAAATAAATTGGAAGATTAAGCTACATGGTTGGATATCAAGAAAACCGATTTGAAGTTAATTTGAGAATCGATGGGGCAGAGAGTATAATTTTAGGAAAAAGATGGGTACATAGAGGCGTGGTTACTTTAGAGATTGATTACTCCTACAAACACTATTACACAACTCACAAATAATTTCTCAATTTCTGGTTGTCTCAGTGTCCGTAGACAGTCATGGTTAGTGTGCAAGATTTTGTAGGCTTCTAACTGATTTAACTAATGTAAGTTTTACCTAAATGCCACCAAAGTTACTATTTAGTTACCTGCAGCTGACAGGTTACGTAGATAGTGTCCAAAACAATTCCACAAAGTAAATGTGAAGTGAACGTACCCCTTAAAGATCAAATACTTTTTCATTAAACTTCAAGTACACCTTGTATATAACCAAGTTACGCCTATCGTATTGTCAGAGTAGCTTCCTACGATTAAACTCACACGCATGAATAAGAACAAGTCAGAAGGCAGTGATGAGTGGGGAAGGTATATTTGATCGTGAGTAGAGTGTAAACGGAATAGGAACGTCTATAATGGCTGACTGAAGTTGATTTCCACGTAGCGTCTTGTTGTGGTACTTGATTTAGCGTCTTCAGTCAGTCGTGTCCATTAAATCAAACATAAACTGCCTCAATGACGATAGTATATGCAACTATTTATTGACTGGAAATATATCACAGGTTGTTGACCTTGGTTTTATGATAATTTCACTCCCTTCATTTATAATTTTGCATGTTAACTCATGGTTGCAACTAAAATTTTTACAAATTACTTTTCATAAATTCTTTTTCTTTATTCTTAAACCTCATGATATTTCCGGCCTTATTTCACATCTTGGACTTCGTTGCGTGACCCGTGTATTTGTAGGCACTGTAGGTTCTCACATAAATCGTTTTCTACAATGTTTTGACACATTTAAAGTGACAGTTTTGTCTGTTTACTATTCCTAATATGAATTGCTCATCGTATTTACCAATCAACTAACACGTTTTATGTGTCTTTGGACGAGTATTCTATTACTTAAGCATAGATCCTCGCATACTTCATTAAGAAAGCCAATAAACTAAGATTATTTATAAAGAATATATAAAACGGTATTGGATGCTTAGGTTCACTGTCTACTGTAGTTGCTTCTGCAACATTAACAATAATATGCTACTCACATTCTGTGCAAACAATCTATGTCTCTGTTGTAAGGTGAATCCGATACCACACGCCGAAAGTGTAATACAACCATTTTGAATCCATCATATAAAGACTAAATGAGAAACAGAATCCAGGCAGCTTATTGTTGCTGGTTAACTTATAGAATATGAGAATATATTATAAATCATAATAGCATCAAATAAGTGCGATCCTGACCCAGTGCTATACAGACATATAAGAACGAAATGTGAAGTTTATCAAGCTTATATTTATATTTAGATAAACTAAAAAGGCTTTGGGTAACTGAGTGCAAAAAGGCACCAAACAGCTCCAAGAGTAATGTGTACAATGTACAAACAGTTAGGTAACATAACTGAAGTATAGAGATAAGCAGATATCGTAAAACAATAATATAAAAATGTATTTAATAATCTCTTCCATTAAACTGAATACTAAAACATACAAAGATGCCAACGCAAATCGTTATTGTTAGTCATGTTTACGTAAGACAATTCGAACTAAAAAAGGTGTTGTAGTATACTGCAACAAAATAGTAGGTTTCAAACAATAGGTGTTATCTACGCAATCAATTACTAGGCTTAATATTCTGATACGATACGTGATAACAGTGAAGTATTGTAATTAGATGATCTGAAATTATTCTGAGTACTCAGTTAGTCAACCTCAAGCATTTGTAACCTAATAGCAGTGTTCCACAGTGATTTGTTTACGAATTTAACTGGAACCACAGAGAATTATTAGCAAATTTCAGCCCCACTTTTTCTATTCAAAGCAAATCATCTTTTCAGGAATTGAACCACGTGGAAATTATTGGATGTCTGAAGTAACAAGTATAATTTATACGCAAATGAGTCAACTTATTACTTTGGTTGAACAGCTTGCGGTCTCCATTTCGTTATTGAAATCTGTTCCTGCCGCTTCAATTAATTTTTAAAGGGTTTCTGCTAACTTATTTGGACTGAAGAAACTCAAACTGTTTAGTTTGTATCATCTTAACATAATCGAATTTTTACCTGCAGTATACAACTTCCCAGAACTTCGTCTAAAATCTTATTTCCTAATGACCAGTACAGAATACTCGTTTTAAAGACTTCGATAACTATTTGTTATAATAGTTTGTTATATTTAATAAGAACCCATTGCATAAAACTAATATGGTTTAATTGTGCAGTTATTATTGATCCGATTACTTGTGGCTGGTTTTTCACTGGTTTGTTAAAATCATAATTAATCAGTGAGCCGCAGTATAAAACTTTGCAAATGCATGTATTAGCTTAGGTTATCATGCCCCAATCAGCTATGTGACGAAATTTTTAGACTAAATCCCAAATTAATCAAGGTAGTAAGTGTTAATTACAATAAAGAGGACTAGGGATCGGAGCCAATATATTAGGTAGTTACAAATCAGAAAAATTTATGATGAATTCAGCGACTTATAATTTGACAGAGAACCTATGCCACTGCCAAAGATTTTGAGTAATGTCACCCTAAATCTCCAACCACTGGTTGATATTATTACAAAGGCCCCAACCAGTGAGTCTGCACTTATCAACATAGCTTGGTCTAATTGTCAATTATTTCATCCACTGGTACAGTGTTCCGATTTGGACGCTTACCTAAGGTTTATTAGGGTATGGATAACTGCACTACTATATGCGTCAGTAATATAAAACCGTAGCTTTGGTAGCTAAATTTAATCACAACTAGTAAACTTCGTTGTACAACAATTTTGCAAAAATAATAATGTTATTTTACTCTATTCACTAATTGTTTAAGGTTCTTGAATTACATAGGACGTAAACGTTAACTACGGTTAATATGAAAACACAATAACTGCGAGTCGTAAAGCTTCTTTAGTTTCACTCCATGTAGTTAACTTTCGCGCATTTATAATTCTGTCGCATGAAACACTGAAACCACGAGTAATATCAGTTTACAGGTACTCAATTAACAAGATATCACAAAGGGTTCAAGAATAGAATTTGCGGGAGTACTAAGCTGCATACACTTTTATACGAAGCTACATCATCATTTGTAAGCAGCAAGAAAACTTTAACCGGTAGCATCAGTCAATCACATTCACAATATTAGGACACCAACATAACTAGCATCCCAAATCGCAAAGGTCAGGACTACAAGGAAAAGAATCAAGTAGGTAACAGATGAAGAACAGCAACCAAAATGGCTTAGATGTGAAGGAAAGGTTTAGGCCTATTCCGCCAATAGTGCATATCACTATTTGGTCATTGGAACGAGTGGCTGGGACCTGTTATATATTTCCAGACTATCTATTTGGGGGGGGGGGGATAATCAATAGCTGCAAACTAGCTTGCTCGACGAGTTAGTTATGGAATTTAGGCAAAAAGTTTTCTATTCTATGAAGCACATTCAATACCCTCCCTCATGCTGAATTATATTAGACGGCATCCTACAAATAAACTCAATCTAAAACCTTGTTATGCTAAATAAATTTACTGAGAATCGTCTAAATTTATTTGGACAAGCAAGCTCTCATAAGTATGCTTAATTTGTTCAGTCTTAGCGCATAGCGATGAAACTATACTCGTTAGTTGGTGTCGGATATTACTAATTCATTCATAGATATACGAGTTGGTGACTATTTTTGCGCTATTTGAGTTCTGAGTTTATCCCTTAAAACTTTAAATCTTTCTAAAACTAAATAATGTGCTGATTGTTCGTCGAAACTTGCGTTTATTTAGTGGAAGGGAGATTTCGATCATTGAGAAGTGTAGTGTGCTAAATTTTTCCCTACTTTAAGGCACAAAAGTGCTAGTTAGTAATGAGAGGAGTGGTAAGATGGCAGATCATGGGATGCCGTTCTTCAGTACCTGGAGATTTGAAGCAGATATATCAAGCCTACTACTAAAGATTTTTCAAAAGTGCAATAAATTTCACCTCGGGAGATAAGTTCTATATTTCACAGATTCTGTGTAATGACATAAATACAATTCTAATTTTATTACTCTATATGTGCTGCGAGTTTGGTTCACGAACAATAGCTGAATAGAGTCTGTTGTTCAGTCTAAACTTAATTTCTTTGCCTGTTTCAGAATGTATTTGTTGGGGAGCTCGTGGGTAAAGATGAAGCATTTACTGTATCAAATCAATACGGCAAATTACAAGAACTGTCAGTGGTTGACGGTAGTCACATTCAGTTCATTCATACATGTCTCTTATGCATGTAATTCTCGTACATCGATTGACTGCGTGCACACAATTTGATTAGATCCACGTAAAATAAGTCAATACGATCGATTAAACAGAAGTAAATTTAGCATGGATTATATCCAGTAAGCTACCAAAGTTTAAGTAGCCTGAGAAGAAAAAGTTTAAATCACGCGTTGAACGTAAATACCACAGAGACGTGCACCACAAAATTACCAGGTTTATGGCGTAAGCAGTGTCTTTAATCTTTAAAAAAAGCGTCGTCCTTACATTATGCATGCTATTAATACTTTTAAAATAATAACAAGTTGTGATATGAGTTATAGCTGATGATTTTATCCTGGAAATGACAAAGCCTTTATTATTGTATTATCTGGCTTACAGAACGGTAAATCAATTAAATTAACCCTTATTTACAGAAAAAACTCAAGAAATCGTGGCATTAAAATCAACGCTAGAGTCTTCTAGTTAATTGTCCGCAGTTTTTCACTGTATTATAATATTTGTTTAAATAGCCCATCTTCCATTTTATCGTGGCGGCACATAGACTTAGGTTTCGTGCTCCAGTTTCGTGTTGTCTTGGCCTTGAGATCACTTGATTCACAATAATTAGCTTACTTTCGTCAACTTCATAGCCTTTGTTATTTTCTGTAAAGATCTTATGGTTATCTGCTATATTTGGTGTTGTTAGTATCGATCTTTGCATACTCGTTCCATAACCTGCTGTATTCGCATGGTAAGCATTTTAAATACGATAGCAAAGCTGCAAACTTCCGTCAAATAGCAGTGCTTTTAAACAAGCTAGGATATCCGTCGGTTTTTCTAAGCGTTTAACTTAAGTGCTTGTGTATCAGTCAAATTTTCTGTTGTATCTTTTCAATAATTTATAACTTCTGGTGTGGAGTGAATGGTCCCGGAAGACAATGGTATTGATGATTCTTACATTGCAGTTGGGTCAACTGAAACATCCTTATCGGCTGGACTAACACAATCCAGCCGTTTGTGTTTGTCCCACAAAAACGAACTTTGTAGTCGAACTCTAGGCAATTCAGTGTAACGGGACAATATTCTGTGCAGGTCTTAAGACGGGTTTGTCTACTGTTCCGTGCTTACTTGCAGCACTTGTGACGTAGTTGTGATATCCGTTTCAATGAAGGTCTGTTTTGCAACAGTCCACTATAGTGATTTGTCATGACGACGATAATAGTGTCAGCTTTTCCACTTTCCTGCATAACTTGAAACTGCCTTGTGGGTAAAGGCTAGGGTGTCTGCAGCTTTCTACCCTGCACGCGTCTCCGCAGGCATGCTGGCTGAATTTTCAGCAATATTCTACTAAGAGTGACTGACACTTCATTTTCCTCGTTTTCTCGTATAATTGTAGGTTATTGCTTTCGTTACTTGATATAAAAAGACCCACTCATTAGTAAGATGGAATATTAGTCGAGGTAAGGCGATAGTCTTCAAATGGTATCTATCTCCGCAGCAACTGGCTCTAGCTAAAACCGTCTGCCCAGAACTAATGTGACATTTAACTCTTAGCAAGAGAGATTCTGCTATGTTGGACTCCCATTTGTGTGTCAACGCTTTTTGACCTGTAACTTATTCCTAGTCATGCTCGAGTTTCAGGGATAACTAATGTAATAGAGCAATGCTACCAAACGTCTATTTTTTGTGCGTTTAAAAAGTTTATCATGTTTAATTTTTTTACATTGGCGTATAGGATGCTAAGTCGTATTACTTTCAGTCTCCACACAGCAGCGGCACATTCCAGTCCATCAGAATGAATTCTAAGGTATCATACTCTTTATTCTGACTTTTTCTTTAGAGCGATATGCGTGTCCCTAAACCTCCAAAACCTCCTGAGAAGCCGTTAATGCCGTACATGCGTTACAGCCGAAAGGTTTGGGAGCAAGTTAAGAACTCTAATCCGCATCTCAAGTTGTGGGAAGTGGGAAAAATTATTGGCCAAATGTGGCGTGAGCTTCCTGATGATGAGAAGATATTGTATGTTGAAGAGTACGATGCTGAAAAAACTCAATATACAGAATTACTAAGGCAATACCATAGTTCCCCAGCATATCAAGCTTGGTTGGTAGCCAAGGAAAGAGGTATTAAGTTTTAAGAATATTCACATTTTTTAGCCGAGAAAACCATTGAAGAACAAGACCAAGAGCGCAGACAGTCGATTTTGAGATCACGAGATCGTGGTAGTGACGTTCCTCAGGGAGATCTGAGGGAATCATATATACTGGAAGATAATGAAGAAGGTAAATTTAACCTTATCAAGTTTTGCATACAACTAGGCTTTATTCATATTTTGCGGGTGTTTGAGCTTACTAGGGTATTTCGATAGAAATATGCAACTCAATAGCCGAACGAAAATCCATATTCTTTGAGCAATACTTGATATAAGGGGCAGTGAATTTGTCCTGCTAAGCATTATCACTAAATCACTATACATCAGTATTATTTGGTATAGTGAACATTAAAACAAGCCTATACTTTTCTAAGTTATGGTTCTAAATCTTACCAGAATGTTTCGAAAGTTTTCTAGCTCATTAAATGGAAGGGACTGCTGACTAATTTTCATTTGAATAACTAAACTGGCTCACTTTATTGCACTTATAATAAGGTTTTCTTTGTGATTAATCGTATCGGTAGTGTGGTAGCACAACTGATACAGTAAACTATAAGTCAAAGTATATCCCCACCTAGTTACATTTTAGAAGTTCAGTGCATAACTTTTAGCTGTCGTAAGACACCCAAGAAATCTTGTCACACTATTGGATATTAATTATCTGGTTGATTTTATGAGTTTTATCACTAACTGTGTGTGTCATCGGTTTTCGTGGTTTCAGGATTTTGTCCAGAAAATGCACATATATTAATTCATTGTGTATTCTATGATATATGGTTATAGATATTTACTGCTGCAGTCGGATGTAGGGTAAGCTTAATTTGCGTATAATATTAATAAGCAGAGTAAATGTTGTCGCGAATATATATATATATATGCTCGTTTTTATCCTAGATACTGAAGACCAATTCACTGCCAAGCATGTAGCGGCCGCTCGTTTTCAAAGAAATCACCGTCTTATGCAGGAAGTTTTAAGTGATACAAGGCTTCCCGATCCTGGTCAGTTAATAACACAAAGCCGTCTTAACACCTTGCGACTACAAGTGGAGCAGCTGAAAAACCATAAACGCAATTTGTGTCAGGAGATTGAGGGGTGTGAAGCAAGACATCAAGCTAAGGTTCAGCGTATTCGTGAAGAATCTGAGCGCTTTCGAGTAGAGTATCAAAAGATAACGACAGCAAGACCAGTTATCACGGAGTCTCAGTTTGCTGAAATGATAGTTAAAGCAAAGCACGATATGCAGCGCGAAGAGGAAGATCGTAAAACTCGTTATTTTGCCGAACTAGAAATCAGACGCAGGCGTCAGCAGCAGCGTCAGCAGCGAGAAGCGGAAATATTAGAGTCTGGACGTAGGCGTCAGTTATTACATCAACAACAGTTGCAGCAAGCTCACATTCGGTCAAATCAAGCGGCTCCATTGCATAGTGATCCAAATATACAATTTAGTGACCCCCCATTGGAAAGACTGGTCACACAGGTAATTGTCTTGTAATAATGATTCTGCTGCTTCACCAACTCTTTCTAAATTGGCCCCATAAGCCATCTGTTCACTTAGTTATCATATTCTATTCGATAGACTTGCGTTTCCAAGTAAAGTAAAACTGGGCCCTAACATATCCTTACATAAAGCAAGCCAAACCTCAGTCGTGTCTAGTAGTGTGAAAACGGATTAAAAACGCGTTCTCATCAGCCATAGCTAATATAGCGTTCAGTGTGATTCCTCAGTTGGAAAAACCTCATTGTATTAGATCTGCGGTTTTTTCGTCATATGTACCATCCACTAAGCATAGTAATACACTAAATTAAACATCTGAGATTATTAGTCTCATACAAGAGGCTGGTGTTCCTTGATACTCATATTTCTTCTTTATGTGTGTGTATTAGGTTAATCTCACCACAGGATGTGGTTGTCAGTGACAATTTTACTTACGCGAATGTTTCATTGTTTACGTTCTCATGACTACATCACTCTTCATATGTACACCCTTAAGTACATGTTATAAATATAATCTCAATGAATTCAGTCCAGATTTTCCAAATTAGTGATATATGGGTCTTGATACTACACTGTCACGTACCACATTTAATACCATTAAATGTGACTCAGAACGATTCTCTTCAGGTGTATTATTTTCATTTCATATCCTGTTCAGGAATTTGTAGTGTTCAGTGCATCTTATTGTTTCCCGAGCTTTTTTATCTACTTGTTAGGTAGTTTTACTGATGAACTGTACTTGACTCTTCTTAGGTACACAAGTTATTCAAATATATACTTACCTTAATATTTTCGTATATCATCGGTTGTTTACTGTTTCATTAGGACAAAAGGGACGATACAAATTCCCAACCCTCACAAAAGTTACCTGCTAATTCAGCCAATTCGTTAAATCCTACAAATCATTTAAAGGGTGCTCCTGAACTTGGGCAGGAAGCCAATCCAATGCTGTACCCTCCTGGAATGGGGAATGCATTCTCACAACCGGTCACTCAAGGTTCATTGCAAAGATTCCCCCAATCCGGTCATACGCAGCATCACTATCCGCCTCCACCTCATTACTTACCTAGTACAGCGTCACCTGCAATTCCACCTGGTATAATTCATCAGCGTAGTCCGCTCCCGAATATGCAACAGGCTTCACAAAACAACACAGGTAAGCCGAACACAGCACCTGTAGGGCGTATCAAAAAGGTTCCTTCATCTGCATCTTCTACTTCGTCAGCTTCTTCAGCCTCGTCAACATCCTCTAAAAAGAAGAAACTTGACTCAGACCTTGCTAAGGATGCTACTTTATGCACAACTAATCAGGACATGCGAGAACGACCTATTTCTCAGTCTAGCGAAGGAGTAGTAGATCACACTAAATCTGGTGACTTTGGTATGACTCCTGGACAGTCCAGCGAATTTCAACAAGGGTCTACAACTCAATCAAGGCAACTGATTACTTCTCAGTACCAATCAGTCCCAGCTCCTACTAACCCTGCCGTTGCAGCACACATGTCAGGGGCTCCAGTGCAAACACCGTATTGCTACGAAATCGGCATAGCAAATCCGCCGAATCCATCTTTGCCTTCTGGCCCTTACTACCATCAACCTGTCTCAGTTTCGAATCCTAGTGGTTACTCTCATCCTCGCCCCCAGTTTTCACAGCACACTCCTTACAATGCTGTACAGTACCACTTAGTCCCACCTCAACCATCGTCGGAACATCCTCCTCCTCCACCAATGTATATTCAACACATGCCGCAACAGCCTCATGTTCCACAACCAGGTCCACCGATGGTAGGGCCAACTCAACATTCTTCAAGTCATATTCCACCTCAGCAACATAGCCCGAGTAGCTGGCATCATAGTGGTCCACCACCATATCCTCATTATGGTCCCTCTCGTTACTCAGTTCCAGGTGGTTCTATGGGATATCCGATGCAAGCTCCAAGAAATTTCGGCCCTAACTCCAGTGGTTATTCAATGCCTCACTATCTTGTTGGTCAACATGGCTCGCAAGTTCATCCGCATCCGAATATTTCATCTGTACCAGTTTCTTTACAAGACGGTTCTGGTGCTTCTCAACCAATTCCAGCACCTCCACCATATCAACAACAACAGCCAGGTTCTGTTGTTAGTTACTGGCCAACACAACAACAAGTACCTCCAGATTATACTCAGAGTCAACATCCGCCTAATTATCTTCCTGGGTCCCAAACTGAGCCAGTCATCGTTCCGAATCAGCAAACTCTATCGTCTGTTGATAATGTTCACCCAGGCACTACTATGTCGGTGTCTTATGCAGATGTTGGCATGGGTCAAGTGGTACCTCATCAATCTCAAGGAGCTAATATTTACTACTCAGGTAGGCATTTGGTTTATATGTATTTATGTTCTTTTTACCTAACTGAGTTGTATCATTACCCCGAAGTTATCACAATTTTTCTCTACTTAACTAGTGCTAATTTAGGTTGCATTTGCATAAATATGACGTCTATAGTACGAAGTAAGAAATCTCCCATAAAATAGGCTATTTTCTAATTCATTGAACATGATAAGCAGAATCATCGAGACATCTGTATTTAAGAAGTCGAATTCTGTATACAATTTATTGATACATATTCTAAATATTAGTATTGTTAGCAGCATACGGCACCACCGACCTTTTTAGAACTAAGGAGCGTTATTTGTATTCAATAAAACTACCAGCTGACAAAGCTACTCAAAGCATGAATGATGAGTCGCCACTATGACTCCTTGTCTATGAAACGGGAAAAAGTTATTTTGACTAACTAGTTTGTCTGTAGTTCCAATGATTAACACGACGAATTTGAATCACGTGTAGGAAAGGTGCAACATGAATGTCTAAATATATTGTAATTTGAATTCATTTATCAAAATAACCTTTTACTGTTTCACCCTAATTTATCAGTATCTGTCAATAAGGTGTCTTATTTAGCGTAAGTTCTTTTTCAAGAATTTACTCTATCTAGTTAGGAATTGCTTTCTGTCATTTACTGTATGTTATCATGTATTTATTGGTTTTGTATTTCTAAATGTTAAAACGCTTATTGTTTACAACCAAATTTTTGGTGATTTTTATAAATGTCAACGAAAGTTGTCCAAGTGTTTTTGGATTAAATTAAAATGAGTTTTAACCAACGTAACGCAACATATTTTTATACTGGTTATGAACTTCGGTTTCGCATATAATTAACAATTGTCAGCATTGTAGTTTTGTTGTCGATGTAATTTTAATTTTGAGATAGTACTGTTCCTAAACTGGTTTTAGACCATTTAGCTACTCTCTGCAGCCAACCACATTGGTAGTAGTCATTTCCCCGTTAACGTCAGAATAAACTCCCGAAGATTTAATGAGCCACGACTGTTAGAGCTAAAACATGTGGTTAGTAAGACATCGCCAATGCCATTCGGATAATTTCCATGTTTTACCACACACAACACAATTTAAACAGTAAACTTGTAGATTCAAAGGTACTGAGCTCTGCAAGTCCTTTAGTTGAGTTGTAGGTGTGCATTACTGACTCACAAACTTTTTCAAAGCAATCGTTCGGCTGAATTTCAGTAGTTAATCATATACAAGCTATTTGATTATTCACGGTCTCTCTCAACCTGTCCTATATATTTGGATAAAGCGAACGTTATCTATTAAGATAGCTAACCTCTAGCAAGTTAATTTTCCGTTCATAATTTCTCAATGCAGTTTGTAAAGTGCTATATCAGGGGCGTTGGGTAGGTTTTTTATTTTAAACGTTGATAGTAATGAATTTACTATCATATCTTCAAAAATCTCTCTAATTATTATTTTTCAGGTGGTCCTATCCCACCATACGCTCATGGTAATAATTTGGGACCAAGTGGGTTTTATTCTGTGCCACCACAACATTATGCTCCTCATCAACACAGTGGTCATTCATGGTCTGGCTATTCTAATTCTGGTCCTCCTCAAATTCAGGCTTATCCACAATCACAGCAACATCCACATCATCAGTCGCCTCAATGTAGCTCGAGTGCTTATTCAAATTCCCAAATGACTAAACTTGATCAGACTGCGGCAGCTATTCCTGCAGATAATTCAGCTGGTGTTGGTGCTTCTGGAGGCTCTAGTAGTCGACCACCGTCTACAAATGACAAATAACTGTTTTTTTTGTTAATTTCTACTATCTTTGTCATTACCTCGTTTTAATGTACATTATATTTTCAAAACAATATTATTTTTTGAATTTTACTATTAGTACAGGTAAATGCGATATTTCCGTTTACTCATCACTTCAGAACCACTTCAAATCATTTAAATGTCTGTACATTCAAAATTAATTCTAAGGGTCATTTTACGGAGAGATTTCGGATGGTAAAACTGTATATGTTGGTTTATTCATTTAGTCACAAAGTTTGGCACAATTTGGTACCAAACATATGTGAATCATATTAATACAAAGTAATATTTTGAAGAGAATATAGACTAAAGTCAAGGGGAAGACGATGTAATAAGAACTACAAGACAGGATGTACGGTTTTAATAGAAATGCAAACAATAATATTTATGAAGGTTTTAAAAGGAATTTGCAGTAGGGTTGTCATTGGCGTCTATTCCTCCCCATGTCTGATTAGGTCACAAGCCACTGACTTACTCTGTCTCTAGGACTCTGACCAAGACGGGATGGATTGACATGCGCCAGTCCTATGCAGCTTTAATTCCACGACACAATGTCATAAACTAACCACCTATGCCTGAAAATAATGCGCAACATGGAAATTACTGGTTTGACATTTGTAAACCGTGACTAGGCCACTGAAATCGGCGCCCCAAGTCTGTAACATCATATAAGTTGTCTCCACTGCGCCCGAATGCGATGTCGAACCCCGGCATCAATAAAGTGATTTACCCACTGGACGGTAGACAACATTGGTTGATCATGGAGGGACGACGAATATTATCAGCTCGTGGAGAACGGGTTTCGCAAGCACGCATCAGGGATACACAGAAGCATCATAAACCCAACCTTCTATTGCCCGATTCATATCATGACGGAGCCAAAGATGGCCTTTTTCGTCGATCCGGTTTTATACATAGATTGATCTCATCTGTGTACACCACCACTAGCACACAACTGCTTTGATGTACGAACTGTTCGGCTACCTCCAGCTGTTTTCACAAGTGACGACAGGTGCACACCCTCCACTCGTGCAGATGTATTTTGTTCTTGGAAGGTGAAAAGTGCGTCCGATACGAATTCTAATTGCCAACTGGCTAGGTGCTTTTTGGATGGTTTGTGTGTTATCACACAGTAGGACAATATTAAACACATTCAAAGTTAATTCTCAAAGCAGCAGCTCCATACCTCTGACGCATTCTCGAGCTGTTTCTAGAATGTCATCAAGGGTACAATTGAAGAAAAGAAGTGAAACTGAGTAACACTGTCTAACCCCACTGATAGATTGGGACAGTGGCGAATGGTGGTTGTATATCCTGTCTCTGCTTTTGTTCAAAGCCGTTTGGATTTTAATAAACCGCGTTGCGCTTCATCAGATATTTCGAGAATGCAGTCTAATTCAACAGATCGATAGCAGCTCTGATGTCAAGAAACAACGATTATCGGCAATACATGTAACGCTGTCCCAACACTTGACAAATAGTGAAAATGTGATCAATTTACCCACGACCTGATTGAAAACCGGTCTGCTCCTCGCTAGTCAGTTCTTAACGCGTTTCACACAATCTGCGAAGTACGTTTTTAGCCAATAGTTTGAAAGCGATCGAGGGTAAACTTATCCGTTAATAGTTGCCGCCTCATTCCGAAATGATGAGGCATTTTCAGTTTCCCAAATCTTTCCGGACAACTCTCTTGGAAAGTTCACCGCCATCCTTTTTAAGAGATCGGAGTAAATTATCTCGGCTCTACGATTTATTGCGCCTCAGCAGTTGAAGTTCCTCACAGACTTCATTTTCCCGACTTAAGTACCTACGGTTATTGTACTCTTGAGTCATCAAGGTGAACCGACGTACCTCAAAGAGTCGTAAGGGACTTGCAGAAACCCAATGTCCATTAGCGTTTGGCAGAACCGTGTTAACGTGCAGACCTTATTTCAATAATCACAAGGACAAACCATTTCTGGAAAAAAGGGTGGGGGGCGTCATTCTCTAACAGCATACTGTCTTCAGTACTAAATATCTGGTTATCAGAGTATCCTTTTTTTCATTATTTCCCAGTATGTGTTGATGCTTGAAGTAGATTTGTATTAAGCACGTGTTCAACTTT